>JABWIB010003392.1:0-23235 GCA_016617825.1 Platyplectrum ornatum | reverse complement strand
AAATCTGTTACATGTGTACTCACAAAACATGCATTTAATGAGTGCACATCTAACAGATTTCTGCTGTGAGGGTCATTTATCTGTTGATTGGAAAGATTATCTTTCTGGTGTATGGCCAGCTTAAGAATATGGTCAGAAACATATATAGATTAAACGGTAAGGTAATATTCCTCTGTGGTTTCTTTAAGGGGAGGAGTGGATAGGATTTAATAATACCAATAGCAGGAGGAAGGACTATTTGAGGTATTATATTTTGGATAGAATAACANGTATCCACCAATTTAGATGGGCAGTTAGTTATTTAGTGTATCTGTTAGATTTGTGTATGTCTAATGGTGTAGAGTGGTGTATGTCTAAGAAATCACATTGCATATATGACGGTCAGACTGCATAGCAGCGTTCCCGACACATTGTCAGAGATCTGGAAATCCTGATCCATATACAGGGTCTTACCACTGCACAATGACTGGGTGCATGACAGTAAGGCTGTTGGCTACATTTTGCGACCCACCTGACTTGCTACAACTGTGCACAAATTGCATGCAGCCGCCGTCTCTACTATGAGCTCATGTTAAATATCTCCTCGAAATAGCAGGATCAGCGAATATTCAAAGCACATATTGCTGGCCTCAAGCAGTGAAGAGGTTAACGTTTCAGAGCCTGCTATTAATTCTTTTAATGAGGGTGCTGTCATCTTTCGTTTAGGAGACGAAACTGTCAGGAAGCTTTTTTTTTTTGCCTCATTTTTCTTCCCCGGGCCTTTATTAAGAAGGTTTTCCTCATTCAACCACTTTCATGTCATTTTTCNGACCTTTTTCCTCTAGCCCCTAAACATCAATTCCTAACAAAGCAAACAAGAATACCCATTCTTTTATTATCTGTCATATTACACTTTCTTCTATGAAACAAAGGGGATTATTCAATTATACTGCTTTGTGGAGGGACGTCAACAGAATTAATCCCCACAGCAGCAGCTGAAGAAACATGTTACCCCGCATATTACTACAAGCCCTTGCAGTAGGATGGACCATCCATGAGCGAATTTACCAGAGCATCCTGATGAGCATAACAAAATGGAGATTACACCCCGGCATTGACAGCCTTGGGAAAATTACGTTCTGTTTTTTCACGATCAAACTGCGCCCTGTATTTTATCTTCCAATGGACATTACATGCTTTATATAATTATGTCTTGATAAGAATAGATATTTGACATAATGAAGTAATTGCTCAAGGCCATGATGTGTGATGGGAATTTTGCTATGGTAAATATATTTCCTTGTCATACATTAATGGTGGAGCAGTGAACAGGGTTGTTCTGTAGAGGAGGTTACTTTTCAGTGCATACGTATTTATCTGTTTTTAAGACTTCGGTCCTAGAAATCCATAAAGTGTATTTTTTAGGCATAATAAAATATTGTAGCATACTCTACCGTACAAAGTTAAAGGTAGAGAATATTATAACCAGCACTGTGAGGTCAGTCTTGCTTTATCTTTGGCCTACCTTGAGAAACTTTCTCCAGAACAAACATAGGGCAAGATTTAATTGTTTTTGCATCCCCTTACGCAGGATGCGTCTTTTTGTCTTGTGGCTCATATATAAATAGACGGTAGTTTTCCCTACCGTATTAGACGGGAAGGATGCGACCACGCAAGGAATTAAATCGGCCCTTTAGAAACAAAAAATGTTTTTATGAAAGGATTGCAGAATTTTGGTTCCTCCCTCCTAGGAGAATCCAGAAGTCAGCATCATGGGGGTGGGGATGTGATTTATCCCACCCCTGAATAAGTTATGAAAGCCTTGCCAAATTACAATAATGGGTGCAGCTGGAGGGAGTGATTTAATGTAAGAGATTTGACAATGCTATCTGGATACCAGGAGAATTACCCTTAATTCGTGAGTCTCCTGGAAGTTCACAGAAAGTCAGCAACCCCGGTTTATGGTCGATGAATTTACACCCATAGTATGGACTGCAAGATGAAGGAGGAAGATCTTCATTGTTCCTGTCTCGTGACTGGACATATCACATCCAGGTTTTATGATTACACCATTTTTAGGTTGGATTTATTATTTCCAGAACACCACTTCCAGATAACATTCGGATAAACACACTGGCTGCATTATAAACCATTAATAGCCACGTCTTTTTAATTATGTATAATTAAATGTTTAAACACGGATTGGTCCACTTCATTTGAAATGATGAACCAGTTCGAAATCTCATCATACAATAATTAAGTCAATGGGCATCAGGGGTATTTTGTTTCTACCACTACTATATTTTTTTATATATGACAAGTTACATTTTGTTTTGATATATGTTGGCAGTATTCGAGATCATGATATTATACTGGCAGTTACAGCTGATAATTGATAGCCATCGTAGAGCACACTATATATTACCATTGCTGACATGAATTATATTGTCATGTACTCTTGAAACATGAGATGATTGTTATATATTGTATCAGACACTTTTTGGGGACATCTTTCTGACCCCGTGTATTACTGATGAGATCCTTTATCATTATTTGTGATGTTTAATGTATATTGTACCAAACATCATTCTGATGTCTTTTTGATCTCATATTTATTGGTAATGTTTTTGACCGAATAGGTTTTATATATATATATATATATATATATATATATGTATATATATATATATATGTTCCAGGCTCACTTTGGATCGCAGCACGCCTTGCAGAATCATTCAATATATTTTAAAAAAACTTACCTGCACCTCAATGTCTCCAGAGGTAATGTGGTGTCTATGACTCCATTCGGTCTCGGCACATGCTGATCTAATTTTGTAATGGACTTACTGCGCATGCTTCAGGACTGGACTGGAGCAGGTATGTTTGTATTTTTCAATTTTTCTATTTTTTACCTTCTTTTGGCCAGTGGTGTTCCTTGTTCATATATTATTGAACAAGGAATACGTACGTACCCCCTGTACTCTTCCTCCTCCTCCCTCCCTCTAATAACAGATATTATAGGGAGATGAAGGGAGCATCCTAAGAATGGCGAGGTTTTACTACCCGGAGCGGAGTGATAGACTTCATTCAGAGGGGATTTAAATATCAAACACTTCATTTTGAAGCAATAAGGGCTTTATAAATAGAGCCCATAGTGTGGTAATGCATGATGTAATACCTCTTTTTTGTTTTATGTAATAGTATGAATGGAATAAAATAGTATAAATGGAATATAATATAATTAAGAAATGTGGTATGCATATACATATATGTGCTACATATTTATGTATGTGTGCAATAAATGCATATATATAATATCCTCCACCAGACACCTTAAGGACGAAATAAAGAAAAGAGCGAGGAATCAAAGAAATAAGTAACACTATATATATATATATATATATATATATATATATATATATATATATATACATACACACACACACACACAAACATACTGTATGCACATATCACATTTTTCCCTCTCACACATGAAAGCCTGTGTCTTCACCCAGGGCAATAAAATACCTAGTTATGACCCTGGGTGGAAGCACTTAGTGGAAGCAGCTGTTTTTACTGTTAGAAGGTACTATCATCACACAATATCAACTTGAAGGTCTCTGTTACTAATTAATATTCCTCATAGAACTTGTAGTACAGTTTGATGAACTTTAGATTTTCCACATATTTGGATTGTAGCCTCCTACTCCAATCGTTTTCAGAGTTCCTGGCTGTGCTAATAATTCTTTCCGAGTACATGCTAGAAGGTGGGCCAGTACACATAACTATTTTGTACAAGGTGTGAAAGGTGGTTCTTAATGTATTTGAGTGGTTGTGAGTGTAGTTTGAGTCATGGCAGTGGTGTCACTATTCGTGGGCATAGCCTAATCAGATGTCATAATGTTTCACCCCGGTGTGTTTTGACTCATCATCATTGAATATCTTGGAGTTTTTCCGCACTGTAGCATTTTCATGGGGAATTGAAGCAGGAGACAGATCATGTGCAACTTAATGTCAAGAGTTGTGTCATTCAGAAAAAAAATACATTACAGGAGAATGAAGCATAGAAACATAAAGTAAAGCATGGCTGGCAATACAGTTATTCTATTCTAGATGTTGTAAATGATTTGGTCCTGGTGAATGGAATTAAGAGCTTAGGATCTAAAATGTCAACATACGTAGATGAATCTCGTAGTTTTATCTCTTCCTTCAGCTTCAGGTTTTGGGTAAGATCTGACTCACACTAGCAGTGTTTAAACTCATGTTGTAGTTTACCATATCAAATGGTTTCAGTAGATGTGCATTAATGTATTGTTCAATGTGCTGCAGTAAGGTGCCATTTGCACCCTCTCCCTACAGGGCCGCCACCAGGATCACCCGGGCCCCCCACATGACGGCCGTCCCCCCAACCCCCGGCAGTGGCACGGCGCTCTGTACTGGTGTGCCGGAGGCGGCTGGCACGCCTGTACAGGGTGGGGAGCACATGGACGTGTTCTTCCAGATGCTGCAATGTTCTACATACAGGACAGATAAAACTAAGATTTGTTAATGTGGACATATGACCTCAACCAGACCTCTAAAACCAGACACATTGGTGACAGATATTGGACACAGATGTACTACTTATATAACCGTCNTGTATTCATTGATCTACTGTGCATCAAGATGGTCGCTGTCATTAATGTTCCCTCTTGTATATGACTGTTTCATTTACAATTGTTGTTTGATAGTACTAGTTTTCTTGGTCACCTGTGATGAAGATCCTCCCCAGCAGCAGCAGCCCCTNTGGCTAGCAGGCATTCTTCTTGGGAATCATGGATTGCATTAGGGGAGATAGTTTTCCTTTCCAAATTGGATACAAGTCGTGCTCTAATCACTAATGCGGAGGTGGATGATTAAGGTGCTGGAGGTGGAGATTGCATGTGCTAAAAGCTGATGCAGTACTGCTTGTTATTATATTGGAAATGATATTTTTAGATTTTGATTTTGAACAACGTAAATTAACTTGCTGCAAATGACCTAACAGGATGATTTTAGCTAGTTAATCTCTACTTCCAGCACTGCAAATGGCACAGGCGTTGTACCCGTCTCAGGAGCTGTGTGAAAATATATTGCATATTCATCATCATCATCATCATCATCATAAATGTCAGTTACACAATGTTACTTTTTATGCTGTTGCACATTTAAAACTTTCAAAATAACATTATCATACTTGTATACATAATATACATAATATACCTATTTATCCCGTATGTCCCATTTTCAGGGACAACAATGTTGGCAGGTTTGCCATACTCCCATGGATATGTCCCTGTGTGTGGTGTATGCCATGTTTTACATACACATATAAACACAGGGGCAGGAATATACTGTAATTGATCTTCAAACCACACCAAGTGAACGTATGAAATATGATAGAAAAATAGAAAAAAAGAAAAAGAAAATGATTTGTTCACCTGAAGTACACAGAGATAGCAGTGAGATTGAGAAGTGGGGATGTTGCCCATAGCAACCAACCAGATTTGAGTTCACATTCTCTAGTGTGTAAAATGAATATGTATGTGTGTGTGTGTGTGTATGTGTGTGTGTGTGTGTGTGTAAAACTGCTTGTTCTGTTCCCTGTTGATGGGGCCCCCTGCAAAAAAAAAAAAATTCAGCCTAGGGCCCTGCAAAATCTAGGGCCGTCCCTGCCTGTGTACAAAGGGTATACACCTGCCTTTGGATGCCATTCATTACAGAATGCTGCATTGATTATGCCCCATTCCAATTTGTAACTGGCCCCTGCACACGTACCTAGCAGGTAGGAACCCTGAACCAGATTAAGACTTTAGGCACTATTGACTTACTCACAACTTATTCAAGAGTGAGTNAAACTGTTGAATTGCAGAGGAGGTAACTTTCATTAGCTGCAAACAGTATTTGAGTTGTAACAGTGTAACAGTAACGCTGGTCAGTATTCTCCCTGCATGCAAACACTCAACATGGTTTTACCCACTCACGAGTAAGTTGTGCGTAAGTCAATAGTGCCTAAAGTCTGAATCAAGTCCCCTGTCGTTGTTAATTTAGACTTTCAGTCCCTGATGTTTATGATGCATACAAAAGTAACAATTGACTGATATTGTGCAAGATTTGTGAATTTCTCCCACAGGACAATATTTGTATAAGTGTCCAATATATTGTAGTTTTCCAGCAATTATTAGAAATACTAGTGAACATACCATATAGCAAATGTGTTTCACCAACTTAACAAATTGAAATATGACAAATTAAACTACTGTTAGTAAATTGAAACAAAGCATTTCCAACCATCCATATATATCACAATATGACCATAATGTGTAAGGGCTTCTACCCCGCTACTATTGCTGTGTCTGTAGAAGTGCCCTCACCTTCTTTCCATAATGCCATGTTGCAGAACATCTTGTCTCACCCCCCAATCAACATTTGAAGGTCTGGGACCCTGTTTAATATTGTCAGATGGCCTGGAAAATTAAAAACCCAATTAAAGGCACAGTACGCGGGTCAGCTCTTCTGCATATCAAAAGGTTTCCTCTGGCTATTCTGCTCAAATTATATCTGTTAACAGCTCACTTTGCAGAACACGAAATAGCACAGCATTTACTAGTAATAAGTACTTTCCAGTTGATACATTTCAAACATAAACCACATTTATGGACCCAGAAAAAGTACAAGTCACAATAGATCCGTGCATTTCAGAGGGGAAAAATGACAATTTGATTATAACTGTGATTGCTAAGGAAAAGGAATGTATTTTATTCACAAGCTAGAGGGAGGAGAACGAGACACATTTTCTCTACAATCAAAGATCTATTTTTTTTTTTCCACTTTTTCCCCCTTCATCTTCTTTTAGCAATGCCCAGATTGTTGTATTTTTTTTTTTAAATAATTTGTACTTATATTTAATACTCTCTTAGCATGTTTGTGTATGGTGAAATAATTTTCAAGGACTCTTTTATATGGTTAAAGGTATAATTTTTTTTTTGTTTAGCTACGATATTAATGCACAACTAAGGGTTGATAATGGAAGTGTTCAATACACTAAAAGCTTTCAAGATAAATGCAAATGAGTGAGGCACGGAAAAAGAGACATTTTTAAAGAGGATTTTCCCCCCATCAGTGAAGCATAATTTTAAATCAAACTAGGAGAGATATGGAATATTCTGGCCGTTTGCTGTGATTTTTAAAGACATGGAATCTGACAGAGAAGACACAAAACACATCAATATTTTTCAACATATTCTATTAACTAAGCGGCTGCGGTGGGGATTTAAAGTGTTAGCACAGGCTGCCTCTCCTTAGAGTTTCTGCAGTGTCAAAAATCTCCAAGTTTTTGCATAATGCATTTCAAGTCCATATGTAAAGNTTTTTCAAAGCATGTCATGTGCGACGCTGGAAAAATATAGCGTGCTCGCCACTGATGGAAATCACACTGAAGCACAGGAATGAAACGCAAGGGAAAAGGGAAAATGTTTATTTAGCCTGTCCTGAGACATATACACACCATAATGCCCCTAGAATCAGTGGTCGAAGTGGAAATTTAGAAGTGGGGGTATGGACATTCAGAAGAGACGGTACGGAAACATAGAAAATAATGGAAGTCAATGGGGATTTAAAATGTTTCTATTACATCAGTGGGAGAAGTGCCGGTATGGAATACCCCCGTATACACCTCCACTACAAGCCCTGCTTAGAACACAATCTCGTATTAAAGAATGCTCTGGATTTGAAGAGGAGTTAGCTCACAGAAACCAACAGTTTAGTTTTTTAGTCTTTTAAACACATTGGGGATTATACAGAGGTTAGGTCTCATCCAGAGCTGCTGTTTCTCTTCTGTGTGCTCTGCATATTATTGTGAGAAAGTCTGTATTTTAGCGCAGATGTCAGCACAGCCGTAGCATTCATGTTCCACTGTGCTCCCTCCTAATATCCTATAGCACACATTTTTTATCTATGTTTAAATTTTAGGGGTATGGTTTAGGGGTATTTGTAATTCAAATCTCTATTATAATTTACAACACATACATGACATTTAAATAAAAAACAAAGAGATACATTAGCGCTGTATAGGCTCATGCATTGCACCTCTCAGGCTATAGATATGCATTTGTCTAGGCTGATATGCTACCATAGGCATCAGACGATGGGGGCGCTCACGGCTCCCCCTCCAGAGCGCAGTATGCCTGTTACAGGTGCTGCAGCTCCTTGTATGATTGGGTAAGTGCTATCTGAGCACCATACCCGATCCTACTGTGTAACTGGAGTGCCTGTCACAGTGATAGGCACTCAAGCTACTGGAGGTGGCACCATGAGGAGAGGGGTGCGCCATGAAGGGAGGGGTGCAGCGAGGAGGGGGGGAACTAGCCCCCCCAATGTAATAGGTTCTGACGCCACTGTATGCTACTAATGGTGGATCCACCCAGTTTGAGTAGCCTGTGTGTACTTCTACGACCTGATTCAGAAGCCTTACTAAAAATTAAATGGCATTTAAAATCTGCAAATGGATGTGTATAGGTAGATATGCTGAGCGATATCATTAAATAGGGTAATCTCTAAGGTGTGTAGGGCTGATTGGTTGCCATAGGCGAAATCCCCACTTTTCAAATCCTCAGCAAAATCCCCGCTTAGTGAATTTAGGCCAATGTTTCCAGCCCAAGTGTAATAACAGTGTAAAAGTAACGCTGGTCAGTATCTGTGTGCAACATGCAACAATAAAGTATTCTCCCTGCATGCAAACACTGACATTCACTTTACCCCCCTGCAATTCAACATGGTTTTACCCATTCTTGAGTAAGACAGTAGTGCCTAATGATCTGAATCACATTATGTAATATGAGGGATGGAAATGAATTAGAGTACTTTGAATAAAGGCAAGCTACTTTGCTCACATACTGCTTAACGTCATGGAAACCCTTCTAATTAGAGACAAGAGAGAAACTCTAATACCCCATTCAGATTGCCACAAAAGGCCGTCCTTTTCACTGAAAACGCCGGCCTCAGTGAAAAGGCTGGCCTCTGAAGGCAATCTGAACGTGTCCTTTTAGAAAAGCCGGCCACTGAGAAGGTCATTGGCCTAAAAAGACATGTGATCGCGCCTGGAGCGCGGTATAATTTGCCTTCCCCTACAATTCAACATGGTTTTGCAGAGGTTTACATTTCCACCTGTTTTACTGTAGACTCCCAAATTCTGGATCAGTACCATTGGTGTATCTTTCTCTAAAGGGTAGCATTAGGTTAATCTTTTAACCTAAAAGGTCTTACTGTGACATGAGTTTGACAATACATTGAAAGGGTGTTGCATTGTGTTCATNCTGGTCACATATGTAAATTAAACAAATGTTGTGTATAATCTCTATTTCATTTAATGCTAGCGATGGTTCAGACATTCTTTTGATTTCATAGACAACTATCTTTGTATTTCATTTTAATGAAATTGCCACATATGTTGTAACAATAAGCAAAGAAGGCAATCGCACTGAATGCATAGTCAGTTAGAAAGATATCATGGCAGTTTATGGGTTAATTATAACAAATATCGAGGGAGGGGAGCTCTCTCTAATTCCTCACCCTCATCGCCTCTGTAGTTCTTAAAAGTTCTGTAGTTTAAAATAAAAAAGGTAAAAAAAAAAAAAATAGAAAAGAAATTGGCTTTTTTCCCGTTCACAGAGAAACAATGTATAATAATATGTCAGTCGAGATTGAGCAATTTGGAGAAGTGATGGGTGAAAGGACATAATGTTCTTTTTTTCCCTTGTCACGGTCGGTATTTTTCTGTCAGTTTTGCGGCGTGTGGAGAACACAAGCCTGACAGCCATCCAGTCATTCCTAGCAGTGGCTCCAGGATCACAGCTACTTTTATGCACACTAAAATGCGGGATGAAAGAGTGGTTAGAGGTGGTATAAAGAGGGAGATAAGAAGGCATTCTCTTTCATATCAGCTACACATACTTCTTTCCCTATTAGGGGTATACAGCCAAATGGCCAAATAAATGCTTACATTTAACCCTTTACTGATATTTACACGGAAATGGTTTCACCATCACGTGCAGAGGAGCTTTCATTATCAAAGTCTCATTGTGACTTATTGCTAGTGCTCATTGAACTAATTAAGAATACATCAAATGTCAGATTTTAGTATTCAGTGGTTGTTCATTAAGTAGTCGAAAGATTTCTAAACATACAGTATGACTATGCGAGTGTTGATAAATAATAAGAGACAGATTGTAGACGCATTCTGACATAAAGTTCAATTGCAGTTACTGCAGAGAAAGCTATACTGGTGTACTACAATAGTAAGCCAAATTCAGAGAAGGCTAATGTCTTCCTATTAGTCTCTGTGGCTTGTTTTGGCCTAAATCATCATTTGGCACTGTGAATGACTAAAATCAAAATACTTAGGTAGTTTGTGCTTGATCCAAATGTACAAGACTGACACTGTAGCAGGTCTCTGTTCGAACCACACATTTGCACACCTATTTAAACGGGACTGGTAAGAATAATATAATGAGGGAGCTACACCGAAAGAAGAGGACAATACAAAGAGGACATTACCAAATAAGATCTTGCTTGTTCTAGATCAATGTGCTGACTCTGTCTCTAAGGCCTTTGTCTATGTGTTTTGGTCAGGTCTTCTTTGACACTTGTTGTTGCTCTCTCCGCTGAGTGGGAAGCTGCCTCCATAGACACTGGTGTGGTAGACGGTGAGGTTTCATCCTGCACACATGGCCATACCATCTTAGCCTCCACTGTTGGATTTGTCCATTCACCGTCAGCTGCTGATTGCATCTTATTCTGATGGTGTTGGTGATATGGTTTCATAGTGACAGATGCAGGATCAGCTTTGGGAAACCTTGATTTTCTTGAGGTTGACTTGTAGTAGGGTCCACATTTCCATAAAGTAGAATCGGCAAGATAATTGTCTGGAAGAGCCGGACTTTGGTATTGATTAGAAAATTCAACCTCTTTCACAGCCACCATTTTAGTGAGGAGAAGACTGCTGTGGATTGTCCAATCCTGTGTCGGACTTTTCGCTGATGGTGCAGTCTTCTTCTCCTGAACCAGCGACCCTAGGTAATTGAATTTCTCGAGCTGATCTATTTGAGTTCCTAGAGGTGAACACGTGCTTGTGATGTATCCGTTGTCAGCACCTTGGTCTTGTCTGCATTGATCTTCAGACCATAGGACCACAATGCAGTTAATGTCATAGAGGATGTCCACTGTGTTAACTATCGGCAAATATAGCATTGTTATTGGCAGATGATCCTTAATGTAATGCACTCCACATCTGTGCTTGAATGCCTTTCTCATGGTCACATCGATCACTGTGTTGAAAAGCAGAGGGGAGGCAATTCCCCCTGCCCAACCCCGATTTGGAGAAGGCAGATATTTTCTGGGGGGGTGGTTTCCAGTGCCATCCATAGGGCTAACCAGTGGAGGCAGTTGAATGCCTATTTTAAGTCAACAAAGACGATGACGGTCCACTTTCCACACCTGATTCCTTTTTTAATCAACTGGTGGAGGGCAAAGCACAAAGATCTAAACATCCTTGATGTGGTCAGAACCCAGCTTGTTCTTCAAGGCTTCTTTGCTCACAATGTTTTTGTAGGTAGAATTGGATAAAGACTTTGGCAACAATATAAAGAAGGCTGATGCTACGGTAGTTCTTACAGTTGTGTCATGCCATTTCTTGTGAATAGGCACAATAGGCTTTCTTTCAGGCCAATGGTTCTTGGTCTGTTCACCATACCATTCCATATCATAACATAACTTTGCCAGTGACATTCCCAAGCCTGGCTGCAAAAGGAGGAGGGAATCAGATACAGGAGACCAGGCAAGAAACAGAAGACTCTCCTGTTACCTACCAGTCCTGCGATGCCTCCACAGTCCAGCCCAGATGGTGCTCCAGCATTTCCTACACCATGATATTGAAGCCCAGAGACCTCCCACTGGACGCTGCCCTTCTTGTGGCTGTCCATTATTTGTTTTTTTTTGGGGGGGTGAAGGAGTTATATTTTTTTCTATATATTTTTCACATCTGCTCTTTAGAGTCCCCACAGACATTGGCAGGATGGCCTAATTTGACCTTCGGCCTACTGAGAACCTTCTCGGTAAGATACACTGCCAATCTGCCCCTGCTCCTGTGCCTTTTGTCCTGTACCTTGTCTCCTTCTCCATGTTTCCAGTTACCTTCCTTTTGCTCTCATTGAACTGTATTTAGACTTAACATATTGAATTGTAGGGGAGGTAAAATGAATATTATTGTTCGTATGCAGGAAGAATTTTGCTTATTACACACAAATACTGACCATTGTTACTTTTACACTGTTATTAGACTTGGGTTAGGAAACATTATCTCTGAACTCTAATACTGTTTGGAAATAATGAAATTTACCCCCCTGCAATTCAACATGGTTTTGCCCACTCGCTAGTAAGTTCAATAGTACGTTTAGTCTGGATCCTGTCCATTGTTCCCTATCTGATTCCCTTGTCCTCTCTTATCATTCCCAGCTTCTCTTACCCATTATCCATCTTTCCCTCTTCCCTTGCTTTGTTTTTCTTGCGCACATATTATATGTAGTGCATTTGCACTCTTCCTTTGTGTTTCCATCTATTTCCTTCCTTTGTTTGTATTATTTCAGGTTTTCCCGGTTTACTATCCTACACTTGTTTAGTACATTCCTTTTGGAACTTCCCTCCAGTTTTCTGGTTATTTATAAACAATTACCATCTGTGTTGCTCTCCACTTGTTTTTGTGTTTCCTTCATTTGTTTAAGGGGGTTGTGAGTGTAACCTGCCGGTGAGCCTATAGCTGCAGGCCTATCCCCACATTTGGGGCAAAAGTAGGTTTAGGTAGGGTTTTTTAAGTACCACGCGGCTACTACCCTTTCAATTGCAGACTTTAAGATGCCAAGGTGGCAGTGTTTCCCTCTGGCTTATACCGCCAGGGTGGGTTATGGAAGTGGTAAGTGTGTAGGTTTTGCATTCTGTGTTACCGACAAGCCGCATAGAGACTTAAGGTAGGACTATTGTAGCATAGATGTTGTGCAGTGCATTTCCCTCTTACAGCATTAAGACATATAGTGAATGAATGCTTAGACCGGCCCATTGCCCACTGAAGAAGAGCATAATTTAAATGGAGTGTATCCACAGGTTGAGAATTTTGCAAATGACCATTCACACATTGCAGCTTATCTGTGTAGGCAATATCCTTTGTTGAAGAACTAAATCCTGCTTCAGTTAATAGCAGTAATGTTATCTACGGTATTCATCCAAATAGCTATTAGTATTGGTAAATAATGTAATTTGCAGTGAAACAAGCTAGAAAATACATACACTATGCACGGCTGGATATAATGTAACTGGTTTGGCTCCTGTGATGAAGTGTACATCTAAGAACACAAGCTATTCCTCTGATTCTTTCTCTGCAGTCTGAAGATCAGACGGTCTTGCTTTACTTTAATTAGGATACATTAATTTAAACCCTTGGCATGCTTACTGCAGAGGAAGAAAATTAACCCCCAATGGGAGACACCCCTAGGCCATTTTGTCTGTTGAAAGGAAAAAAAAGGTAAATAAAAGAAATGGCCACAGGGAATTCATTATTGTTCATTACATCGCTGGTAATGGTATATTCAACATTCAAACAAGACAGTTATGTTACACAGTAAGAGTAATAAAGACATAGGCTAATACTGCACTTTTTCTGAAATTCGTTCAACCTATAAACATTAGCGAAGTAAATAATTATTCTGGCTTTTCCCAACATTATGAATATACACTTGCCAGATAGAAAATGAGTATTTTTAAAGGAAATATTTCCTTTATGATAGAAAATAACTTTTTTTTATCTGAGTCCTCCTCATTATCATCACCACCGACTAAAGAGGATTTATTTAAGCCTATGTTCCCTGCTATATGCTGTTTTCACAGGATTTGGTGAATTTTTAGTAAGTGCATCACATACAGTCTGAAATGTGGTTTTGTGGAATATATATATATATATATATATATATATATATATATATATAATGTGGTACTAGTAATTTCATGTTAAAGCTGAATTCAGTAACATGTTTCTAATAATGTTATGTTGGGGCTGTAAGGAATTCAACGCTGTCATTGGTCCATATGTAGACTTTTTCTTAAAGGTGGCGTTTCCCATTTGCAAGGATCTGTGTTTCGATCTGAATCCCCTGACAATTGCAGGCAAAGGGCAGGACAAAGAAGGTGCAAATGATTGTGGTAGGGTTGATCGCACCCCGCAACACTGTTGTCCCTGAAAACTGGACAAATAAGCCCCGCCCCTACTCATCCTTCACAGCCCAGTTTTGCCGGCCTTTGGCTTCCCCCTGGGAGGGAGAAACCAAAAGTCGGCAATCCTGATAAACATGCAGATCGCACAAGTAATTAGCTTTTTACTGGACTACATACTCCAATTTTATTTCCACATTCGTGCACATTTTCTGTACAGAGTACACTGCACGCGTCCTTACAGAGTAAACTGTACAAAACTGTAATCATTGTGTGATCAACAAAGACTCATAACTGTTGAATCATCCACTTCTGGTAACTCAAAAATGTTAAATCTACTTTCATTACAATGATGTTCGTGTGTTGGGAACATAGATGCCCTAAAATTACCTTATTACTCATTCTCTGTTTAATTGTCTTGTCAGGCATCCGTTTGCTATTTTCAGGATTGCACTCTTACTTTGTCATTTCCTCCTTAAAGCTTTCTGGAACTTGTATTTTTAGTTATATGTATAATTATTATCACGCAAGGACTTTCCTGCATTGACAAGTGTTGAAAGCAAAGTAGTCTTTACCTGCCCTTTCCAACACATTACACGTTCATCCCAATGTTACAGCCAATGCAGATTTACAACATAAGTAATAAGTGTTGAGATCCCCACTGTTCCTTATGTACAGTATCCATTTCAATTTATGGAAAGAAACAAAATAAAAATATTCATATAGAAACATACTGGCTTCTACCTGGGCCTATTTAGCCTTTGGATGAAGTTGTACCTAAAAACTGTTTTTATTTTTATTATTATTAATAATAATAATAATATTAATAACAACAACAACAACAATAATAATAATAATAATAATAATAATAATAACATTGGGCCAGATCCAGATTGTGGAAAATGTATTTTTTTCCACAGCCTGGATTCAGAAACTGACCGCGAAATAGAGTGCGCCCTTGTAAGCACTATGTAAATTGCGTAACCTAGACATAGTTGTCATTGACTAGGCATTTGCTGCTTCTGTGTCTCTTATGCTTTTTTCTCACTGATCCTGGATCTTCTCCATCGCTGTTCTTCAGTACTGTCATACTAACTCTCTTCTAAGTTCTGTACTGTTTATCATTTGCTTGTGCTGTCCTGTACTCCGGTCTCTGTTTTATAACTGGCAATTACTGTTTTATCATGCGTGGTAAGTGATGATTTTTACTTTTAGAGGTTAGGGATAAGGGGCTAGATCCAGAGGGTGGAAAACGCTTTTCTAAAGCCTGTATTCAGAAACTATCCGCTCTCTATTTTACAAGCACTACATAAATTGCGTAGCCTTTAGTATCCTATTTGATTGTATTGAGATATGGAGTTAACAAGGAAAGTCAAATGGTTAACATATTCTGTTTAGAGTACAGTCCATTGCCAAATACAGCCTCTCTTTTGTTATCTTTTCTTATTTTGAGATAACTCTCCACCTTTTGACAAATGTCCAATACCCTCTCAAAACCAATTTCACCAATGAAACTTACAAATCTCTACTGTATCCTACTTCCAGGGCCAGATTAACAATGGGGCTAATGGGACTACAGCCCCAGGCCCACACTTTCAAAAAGGCCCATAGTGCTGCAGTTAACGATATCTAAGTGGAATAGTGTGATGATGAAGGGCACAGGTTGATTAAGTGGCGCACATGTAATTGGACCACCACATGCAACAGTGGTCACACTCACACATCACTGGCCACTGCAATGGGCCTTTCATCATTTTCAGCCCCAGGCCCATGTGGTTCTAAATCCAGCCCTGCCTTCTTCACTATTTTGTACTCTACTTCCATGCAGATTGTAAATTCTTAAGTCCGTTGTCCTTGTTTTTGTCAGCATCTCCTTTCCTTGGAGGCTGAACTACAGTTTAACATGAAGGGCCAAAACAGTGAAAATGAGCACTGGAGAAAACCCATGTTGCAATGTAAGGGGTTGAACTAACAAACTGCATCTCTCAACTAGTTTTGCTTGTGCTTTCTAATTTCTAATGCCTACTCAGGCACATCAGAATTTTTTTCTTTGAAGGGAGGCACCCTTCCCCTCTTTGCGCCCTGGCAAGGGTCCCGAGCTAGAGAAAAGCTCTATTAGATAGTGCAACATGCTCCTCACCTTCCCCCCTGTTCCAACACCTATGTCTACACTTGATCTTGGTATACCATCCCTCTGGAACTGGATCAGCTCCCTGGTGTTCTTTTAATCACAAACTGCTTCATCCACCTACAGGATCAGCTTACATTGGTCTTTTAATGTATCTAGATGGCTAGTCATAGTCATTTTATGGTCTAATTTATATAATATCATCCTTCTATGACGTATGTATTATTTACATTGCTGCTATATTTTTGGCATCCAAAGTATAATGATATTGGTTGTTTTTAATGTTTTATAATGATGCACTCTGATCCCTCCACCTAAGAGTACTCTATTTATTAGATCTGCAGTTGCCTTATGCCAAGGTGCTGCTATTTATGTAGATTTTTTAATTGTCATATCCATCAGAATGACGGCAGAATCAGATAATGTCCATTTGATTAATAAAGAGGTAAACAAAGAGTATGGAGGTGTTTATATTTCATTACATGTTACAATAGATTGCTCTCTTTATTATGTTACATTATGAATGAATATGGATATATAACTTTTGTCCTTCACAATGCAATGCATTTTAAACTCTAAACATCTGAATGTCTGCCATAATTTTGTGTAGAAATACTGCAGTGGTTTAAGAGGGACGTATATTGTCATACAGTACCTGTAAATCAAAATACATATATAGATACAAGAAACCAGTTTTTAAGCTATAAGTGATTATATTTAGGTTTTTAGGTTTTTTACATATATATTTGTAACAGTAAGTAGATTAGAATAAATCTGGCGGAGCCCAACCCCTTTTCAGTATTGGTTACTATAAAAATATATAGTAAAAAGAATGGTTTTATCCCCTTATAGGGACAGGAGTGGGGTGGGACATTGGGATAGTCATCCGAAATTGGGACTGTCCTGCTGGAATCGGGAAACCTTGGATTTATGGTACCCTACTGATCCGTTTAATAATGTTATTTGTTATCTGTTATTCTGTTTCTATTTTTATCCCCATGCTTCTATCCAAAATACCCTTCAAAGCAGGGCACGAAGTGGGGGGTATACGGGGGTATGACATACTGGCACTTCCCCCCACTGTTGTAATGGAAAAACTTAAAATCTCAATTGACTTCCATTATTTTCTAGGTTTCCATACCCCCACTTCTAAATTTCCACTTCGACCTCTGCTTCAAAGTATCTAAAACCTCTTAATAAATGGAAAAGACACTACACAGTGCCTTTAGAACACTACTTACCCAGAAGCACCTTTACCTAATTCTAAGTGAGAACTACTACAACATGTACAATAGAGTTGCTGATTTTTGGTTTCTGGACCTCTCCCTCTCTTCTAATAGAAACAATAATGATGGCAGCATGGGGGTGGAGAAAAGAAAGAGATTTATGCAAATCACCCCTTATTTAATCCTCTACTACATCTACACGTGTCAGATGTACACAAGCAGGTCCCCTGCATATGGAACATTGTTACTTATGGCTGGAAATCCCATGGGGTGGACCTGTCACCCCCTGCCCACCTAATGTCATTTAGGACATATAAATTATTAAAATGGGACAGGACTCGCCCCAAATCGTGCGGTCAACTGTCACATGGACCTCTGATCTGCATGAATGAGTTAAGACTGGGATCTAGCAGCTACCCTTCTTTTTCCAACCAAGAAAGTGGAGTGACAGGGGAGTTCAATCCCCTCTCCCCCTCTGCCATAGTGGCACACAAAAATCTGTATATGGTTCTTAGTGATTAAGTCATACCTCCCAATATTTGGGGGGTAAAACGGGACAAAAAAGTGCTGCCCCCGTGCCCGCCTTGTCTCTGTCCAAAAAACAAAAACATTATTAGCTAATTGGGACAAACTGGTAGGTGGATAGGACATCGGGAGCCACCCAAAAGCAGTAAGTAACTCTATTAATTGAAAGTTCATAAAAAAAAACAAATAGCCTGAAACAACCCGACATCTTTACTATGTCAGTCAATACAAATGCTTATGGAAATTCCATGCACAATAATGATCTGTCTTCCTTAATTTTCTCAGGATCCTTTTCTGCGAGCAATTGTTTGTCCCCTAGGCTTTCATAGGATCTTTATAAATAAAAAAGGATATATGTTCCACAATGATACTTGCTGTTGCAGGAAGGAAATAATTTGTTTCCCTACATTTTCATTGGATCTACATCAAATGATTTATGACAATAGAGTTTCATTAGTCTCTGTATGATAAGAACTGGCTTATTGAGTCTATCTGTCAAGTCTGACAAATGTCTGATCAGTGCATTTTATGCCTGATAAATTATCTGTGAATAATGTGAAGCTATTGTCATAGTGTTCAACAAACTAAACTTTGCCATTTTGAAATGGCTAGCAACAAGGTGAAAGGTGTTAGTAAGGTTATGGAATTTATATAGCTGTATAAATACTTATGACTGATTTAAATAACTTCAGTGTTCCATAAGCGATTTCTAACAATTGGTTATTGTTCATTTTAATATACAGATACAGCTTTTTAGTATGAATAAGTTAAATATTCTTTAAGTTCCATTGTAATCATCTCAGGGTATATTTACAAAGCAGCGAGAATGCGTGGTGGAAAATCTCACTGAGGCTCGCCACAAGTTTACTGCGTGTTTGTAAACGTTTTAAGTGTACTTTCTAAGTGGCATGTTTTGTAAATGGTTGAATCTCGCTGGCGTGTTTCAGCGAGATTTGTCAGAGAGTTTAGTTAAACTCGCAGCATGTTTTCGAGTTTTGTCTGTGAGATTGGCTTTATCGCAGCAAGTATGTTTAAAACTCGCCGGAAAGATTAGGTAGAGAACAAGGTAGAATTTGAAATACGCCTGTGAAAGGCACGTCTATTTGAATCAGCGAGATTTGTGAAATTCACCCGCGAGATATGGTCGAGACTAAATCTCGCTGCTTAGTAAATTTTGGCCAACCTATGTCCAACATGGAACAACGTTCACAAGCATGTTTGTTCGGATGAGATTGTAAAATACAATCTCACCGCGTGTTTTAAATCTCTTGACCATTAGTAAATAATTAAACATACCTCTTGCAGTCAAACACACCACGACGAAGCGATTTTCAAATTGTTGCTTAGTAAATATACCCCCTCATGTTTTTAATTATTTACTTCAATTACAACACCAATATTAACAGTCAACTTCACTCAAATGTGTAGGGGACACCTAAGGAACAGGGTAAGCAGGGTGTGCTCTATGATGGTCTCTATGACAGAAATTCTGGCATATAGAATCATCTCTAATCTAGGACCAGATCCAGAGAAACCAGTAAGACCAAAGTGAAGTGCCAAAGAGTGATGCAAAGCAGAGTTAGGATAGGTAGGAAGAAGCTGGTGAATGATACTGGCTGGATGTGTTCTCTGCACTATACATACAGACAGTCAACAGCTATTTCGGCGACTTACCCAATTATTACCCCAAGAGCTCATCTTTCCCAAAGCCAGAAGGACCCACAGAGAGAGCACAGAACTGATTGGAAATAGTATACGTTAGGTTACTATCTAAAGTCTAAATGTAGCATTTGCCAATGCGTGAAACCAGATGTTCTCCNGGTATAGGGAATGGTACACATACACAGGGTGGACATGCCCTCATCTTGACAACATTTTGTAAGGTGGACGAGGGAGAGGATCAGTTAAATTTTACAATAGGAGTAGGGTTACTATATGTAAATAGTATTTAAAACTGAATGATTTTGAAAGAAATGTATTTTTTAGTTTATTTTTGTTATTAAGCTTTTTTTTTACCAGATATTTCATTTTGCATGATTGACGTATTTCACTATGGCACTTTTCCTTTTCATTAGAATCATGAGGTGCAGTTGGTCCATGTATTTTCAATTCTATTTTATAATCTTGATTCCTATAATTAATGGACACAATTTAGGAAGATGTATTGCAATATTAATGCACTATTGGATTTTCTGTTGCTGAAAGCGTTAAATACAGGGAGAGAGCCCTTGTCAGTGATTTGGAAACCATGCTTTTATGGTTCTTTGGTAGTAACAAGACTCATGAAATGACAGAAGCAGTATGGTAGTAATTCCATGTAAATTACATTCTTAATGATCTGTGTCCATAGCCTCAAAATGCTGTATTTTCTTCACTAGCTGTAATGCTTCTGTCCCATTGACATCCAGCAGAGATGCATTGTTAACACATACCTACCAATTTCAAGAAAAATATAGTGTTCCTGCACTTAGCTGCTTTAATCAATATTATATGTGACCCAATAGCCACCTTTTATTTTCTTTAAATGTGCTTCGGGTGGCAATATATATTTCACAAACAAGCATCCTACCGTAAGCAGAAAGTGTCAACAAATTAGTAAAATAACAAGGAGTACAAATCAGACGCGGTGGCTGTTTCACCATCACTTCTGCTTTGTCTTCCAACTCCCTTAAACACATTTGTGTGTTGCAGATATTTTATATTTAAACTGATGACTTGAAAACACAAAATCCAGTGGTGAAAAATTTCCAAAGTGCAAGATTTATATTTAAACTGAATCAAACCAAGGTTTTTGTATAACTGCTTTAAAACATTGCATGAAGCCCTTTATCCAATTATTTATGGACACTAAATTAGGAATAGAATTGTTTCCTATGCCACCTGTCTATAAGTGGAAACATAATTTAATTGGCCTACACTCCCCATGAAGAGTTAACNATTTTGTATTTATTTTTTGTTTACTATTTTTGTTATTTAGGTTTAACTACAGACATTGGAAGCTATTTACTAAACAAATGCAATTAATAATCTGTTCTAATTAATCTGTTCTGATATGTGACGTTCTGATTATGTCATGATTATTTATGAATATTATGCCATATTGGACAGGATCCTAACTGAGGAAAGAGACGACCGGAGGTAATGCTAAGCAAAAGCTCTACATAAACTATTTTAATAACATATTAAGTGCCCAAATCCACTAATCTGAAATACAGATTCCATCTTTGCAATGTCAAATAATTATCACTGTTGTAACCATTTTTCATTAATTTCTCTCTTTCAAGTGTTAGAACATTTCTAATTTTACACTTATTAAACTGGAAGAAGTTCATCAGCTAAATCAAAGACTATGTTCACATTTGTGTATAAATTCCATATTTCTTGTTTTATATTATTATTTTTTTTAATAATCATTAATCGTTTTGATGATAATTTTTATTCGCGTTAGATACAGAAAGATAAAAGAGGTGCGGGGTAGGAGGGGGGAAGAGAACATATCAGTAATTTTCAAATGTATACAATGTAATCCCTTTAAACAATATAAACATATATATAGACCTTTTAATGTAGGAAGAGTTGAAATAGCCGTGTAGAAATGAAGATCAGTAGTGAAAATTCCATATTTCTAAAGCATTAAACTTGTTTAAATACCGTCGTTGTGAACGTAAAGACCAGGCACTCAGTGAGACACATTTGTGTTTTTACCTGTGTTTATGTTGCAGTGTTTTATTGAACACTTGTTCCATTTCAGTGCGTCTGATGGCTATTTTCATCTGAATGATAGTGCAGTGTAACCACTATGTTAACGGTTTACATATAAATATGGCTATAACTTTCAGTTTTACAAGAAATGCATGTTTTAGAAAAACAAAACAAATGCAGAGTGAAACAATTAGAAAACACATCTTAAATGCATGCTAAGCACATTTTTAAGATGCACAGTGTTTATATATCTATCTACCTATATATGTGCTGCTTGGATTGCAATAAATGCGTTTTAGATGGCAGTTTGTACATAGCCTTAAGCTACCAAATATCCCTGAACCATGATTCTGGCTCATGTAGGTTGGTTGTGCTATGCAGACTGGCCACTTTTGTAAAGGGTGTTAAACAGGTGACTGCCTAAGGGTCCCTCGGGCAAAGATTTACAATCGATTTGTGTTATAGTAATCTTTGAAATTAAGAAGTGTATCCTTGCATTTCATTAAATTCGAGCTAATGAGATAACTGTCTTCCCAAGGAGCGTATGATAAAGCACTGATGTCATAAAGCATGAATTAATCCTGCAAGGTTAAACAGTGGAACTAACTTGTGTTACCACTGAAGCCCCTACCAGCAGTTAAATTAACTGACATAAATACCATAAAATCCGTCTTTATTTTAGTCTCAGACGCTGCTTCTCTTTACACCCAGGCTTTCAGTTTATATAACTCATTTTTGCACATTATTGCATGGACCATTTGGTAGTTAAAGAATTTCCTCTGTTAAAAAAAGGTTTGAAGAATTTGCACACACAAGAGAAGAAGTTATGTATTATTAATGTGTTGCTTGGGGGAACATTTTTAAAAAATTATTCTTAAATATGATTTCAAACATAGGGATATGTTCAATATCAGTATTACATTTACAATGTTTTCGGTAGCAATGATTGATAAAAGGTGTACATAAAGTAATAGGGAGTCATAGGAGTGATTCCTTTGTACTAGTACAAACTAGACGTTCTAAATTATTATAGTATTTTGTGTTGAATTTAACCATACATACAAAAAAAATCTTATATACAGTACCACCATTAAGCTCACAGCGCTAATACCATTTGTACAACTTGTTTTCTAAAATTACATTTGGTGATCACATAATTCAATGAGCTGCAAAGGTAGAAATGGGGTTCAGATGTCTTTACCTCAAATACCTTTAAGAAAACAACCATTAGGCACCCAAATGCATGCATCGGGGAAGCCAAAAGCACTGTTTCAAATTTGGCACTGTTTTGGCAAACAATGACCCAGCCATTAGGTCTGGAATCCTATTTTCTTCTTAACAGCTTGGTACATACTCTATGAACTAGAGATGTGCGCCGGGCATTTTTTTGGGTTTTGGTTTTGG
>JABWIB010003391.1:6611-27704 GCA_016617825.1 Platyplectrum ornatum | reverse complement strand
ACAACACTGCCTGTCTCTCCCTCCTCCCCCCTCCCCTCATGTAAACAAACAATCACAGCCAATCACAGCACATTTCCTGAGTATAGATGTGTACTGGTAGCAAAAAGCAGGGTTCAATGTGAACAGAGCAGACACTGCTTTTTTTTTTTTTTTACAAAAAAAGCCGGCTTTTTCTGCTAATCTGAACAGTCCTTTTTTCACAGCCCCTCCAATTCCCCAGCTCTACACCCTGGCTCTAAACCCAGCTTTTTCAAGGCTGGTAATGTGAACGTGGTAATAGTCACACATCCTACAGGACAATGGCTGGACACAGATATCACTAGTCACTATGGTGTCTTCCTGCAGTATGTGTTGGTTTTCTGATAAAGACCAGTATTCAACAGCTGTTATTATGTACTTTCCGATAATCACCATTTGTAGAAAGTAGATTTTAAACAAACAATCATTTTGGCAGCGATGCTCGTCTTTTAAATACTTTACTCTGGTGCCAAAATGAAGACAGTTCTTTTTAAGGATTCCCATGTTCTTCACCTTTATCCAGGGGTGGACGTGAGCCACTCACACCCCATAGCATGGAAGCAGTGCAAGGGGGGAAGGTGTACCCCCAGCATGTGTGCAGCTCTCAGCTACTAACAATGTATTTATACCAGGGTTGCCGACTTTTAGCTTCTTCCTCTCTCATGGGAGAAACCAAGAGTCGACAGTATGGGGGTTGGGGCAGGGGCCTTTTAACTGCTATAATATGTAACTGCTATATTTAACTATCTTTAGTTTTCCAACTCAAGTGCAACTTTCCAGAACTAGGGAATTCTGTACAGAAAAAGAGGGAACAACGTTACTATAGGTCAGGTAGCAGACTCTCCTGGAATTTCCGGGAGACTCACGGATTTTGGGCATTGCTTCCGGGATTTATGCAAATCACACCCAATGCTTTTACTATGGGTAGGTGGGATTTCACATCATCAAGTTCAGCCCCCCATTGATTCACTGCCTTCAGCCCAAAATCCGGGAGATTTGCAGACTACCAGGAGAAATGCCCGGAATCCGGGAGACTCACGGATATTCTGGGAGAGTCTACGACCTGACCTATAGAGCTCTATATGAAGAAGGCTTATGGTATAGGGGAAGCACTCAGCACTCCAGCTTAGACGTCTGCATATCAAACAAAAAAGAATGCATAAATAAGTTTATACTCGTATAGAGTCATTTAGTGTAAATTCTGTGTCTGTCGCACATGTATTTACCGCAGCCCAGTAACAGAAGAACAGTGAGACCAGTACTGAGCCCGGAGGTCAGGACAATATCCGGCTGCCCCTCTGGAAGCCTCTTGTTCCCCTCTTAAAAGAGCAGAATCCTTGTCTGAGTCAGTTCATCTGAATACAGTAAATGCTTGTATGAGGAGCTCACTTGAGGATAGAAAAGCTTTTCAAGGACACTCAAAGTCACCAAGGAAAATTTGGGTCAGCTATCTCTCATAATGGATGCTTATACCCCATTCAGATTACCTACAAAAAGCTGGGGTTTCATGATGGCCCCAGCTTATTGTAGGTAATCTGAACAGGGTGTTAAAAAAAACCCGGGATTCTTTATCCGGGTCTTATACCCGGATCCAGATCCAGGTCTGCCTCTGCAATGTATAGGGAGGGTAAGGTTAGTGTTAGGCTCAGAGAATGGGAAGGGGAAGGTTAGGCTACAGGACATGGAGGGTTACAATTAGGGTCAAAGAAGAAGGAGAAGGAAAGGATAGAGTAGTAAAGTAGTAAGTTACTCATGTCACCATTGTGTCACCACAGTGTCAGACCTGTAAGTCACACCCAGGGCTTAGTTTAGCCCTTACTATACGATTTAAATATCTCAGCCAGCCGGAGCCAGATAGGACTGGTCCCAGTATGCCGGTAATCTGTCATCTTCAAGGGCTCCCGCCACCGGTAATCCTCTACTCCAATCCCCCTTTGGTCTTGAATGGCTGCGGCAATGGGGGATTGGAGTGAGGGTCGATTACCGGCGGAGACCCCTTGAAGGGAGGGGGGCCTGGGGCACATGCACCTATTGCTGCCCCCTTTATCCATCTCTTCCTTCCCACTATACGCATATGCTTTACACATACTACCCTGCCCCGTGTAGTCATGCGCAGAGAATAAAAGAAGAGCAAACCCTTGTCTTTATTTCTGCCGCAGGTTTTTCTCCCACTTGTCTAACTGCGATGTGTGATCAAGGCTGCAAAGTGATTAACGGGGCGGCTGTGTGTAGCTGCTTGCACGGTTATTCTCTAGGAAAGGATGGCAGAAGTTGTTATGGTAAGTTCTACCGTGTTTCCCCGATAATAAGACACTGTCTTTTTTTTTTTTTTGGTCCAAAAAACACCATAGGGCTTATTTTCAGGGTAGGTCTTATTTTAATTAACATTGACAGAGATTTATATAAACAGTCCTGCTTTTATCCCCATCATGCCCCCAGTCCTGGGGAATTAACTAGGGCTTATTTCCGGGTTAGGGCTTATTTTCTGGGTAGGGCTTATTATCGGGGAAACATGGTACCATCTCCCTGTTTTTATAAAGCCGTGTATAAAAGGTAGGGAGCCCTAATAAAGTTACTGACCCACACTGGGATGACCCAAGTGTTCACACGTAAAGTCACATTATGCAATTGCACCTATACCTTTTCTTTTAGGTGCGCATATAGACCTGAGCAAAACCATGTTGCAACGTGAAGGGAGCAAATGAAGCAATATTATTATTGCATGTAGAGAAAACACTTTGCTATTGCACATCGCACTCACACAGTGTCAAGCTTTATGTTTCAATGGTAAATTAGAGATGAGACTGGAAACATAATCTTTCAACTCTAATTGTGTTTTCAGAAGTTAAACTTAAACCCTCCCCCCATAGTTCAATGTATGGTTTGGCCCAGGTCTACACTTGCATCTGCTTTGCCCTTTCTCTCAAACTCTGACCCAGCTGTGTATATATTGTAATAGAAACATTATGTTGTTACACTAGTCCAGGGGTGCTACCTATACACCCTCCCCTGGAAATGCGTTGTGCAGTTCTGGTAAGAAGGTTCTGCTTTGGTAACACCTGGATTGATGGTTCATGAGGTACGAATGGAGATTGATGGAAGGCACCATCCATCAGACTCATTTCAGTATTGGCTCCAGTCTCTTTCTACCTGGGCACTACCTGACCCAGAAAACGTCTGAATACCCTGTGACAATATGTAACATTTAAAATACAAAAGAGAGAGATACAGCATATGGGGCTGATCCAGATTTTGGGGTGTAAGGGTAAAACATGAACCTCAGGAGTGGCAAGTATAAACTATGAAAACAGAAGTAGAACTGAAATGTAAAGTTTCCTAGGTCAACTCTAATTTACAGATTAAACGTAAAGCTATGCAGTCTATGAGTTCCATGTGCAGAAGCAAAGGATTTTCCCTGCATGCTAAATAATTCAAACCTGCACCCCTCACATTGGAACATGGTTTTGCTCAGCTCTACACTCGCACCTAAAGTAAGGTGTAAGTGCAACTCTGGATCAGGCCTATAACTCATATATAGGTAATATATCTATATTTATATCGTATATCAACGTACTTGTGTTTTTCAGATGTAGATGAGTGCGCCCGTCCTCTAGCATTGAGTCTTTGCCAGCAACAATGCAAAAACAACCTTGGAAGCTATAGATGCCTTTGTTATTATGGGTACCAGATCTCTCCGAATGGACGCTCATGTCTACCTATAAAGCACCCCAACAAAATAGCTGGTAAGCCTCTTTATATAGCAGCTGGTCATTATTTCATTATTATTTTACTGTACCACAACCTGGGCCGCAGCCAGGATGAGCTGGGCCCGGGACTGAGAGAATTTGTATGTCCCGGGCCCAGCATTCTGGTATTATTCATCACTGTGCCTCGCTTACAGCTCCTGTGCCTTGTGGAGAATATGGCTGCGAGCTAAGTTGCAATGATGGTGGCTGTGAGCATGTCTCGCGAGTGTGTCCGGTGGGGTTCAGGATGACCGAAACAGCGAATGGAGTCACCTGCACAGGTATCCTTTTCTCCAGTCTAGATAAGGTATAAACAGACATGACACTTTATAACATCTTTAAACTACCGCCATGGTGCTGGATTCATCACGAAAGCATACTGTCAGTAACTTTGAAAAGTTGCAATTCCAACAGTAACAGCTAGGTGGCGTATGAATGCAGGAGATAACCATTGTCACTGGCAGGACAACCTGTGTGCTGTTATGTACAGCATGTCTTTGACTAATGGAGGAACACCATGTCTTCTCTCCACCAGATGTCAACGAATGTGCAGCGTCTTCCTGTGAGGGAACATGCCTGAATACGGAAGGGGGTTTTATGTGTGACTGTGGACCTGGTCTGAAGCTGGCAGCTGATAGGAGAAGTTGTATGGGTGAGAATGTAATTGTACTACAGTATGTTGTGCATTTGTAGACACCAANTGCTATATTTTGCCCATTAGTTGGTAGCTACCTGGCTTGCAGTCATCTACAGATGTTCAAGTAAGACACCATCGTAGATGGCCCTTGTCTGGTCCCAAATCAGGCTACACTGGCGTAGATCTGGGGTAGGCAACCTGCGGCTCTCTGGGTGTTGTAGAGCTACAAGTCGCATGTTAACTGCATAGACACAATTGATACCTGACAAAGCATGCTGGGACTAGTTTTACAACACTTGGATGGCTGTTCGTGCCCTGTCACCAGTGCCCCTGCATGATGCCACGGTAGTTATTTAACGCTGCTGCGGAAGAAACAAAGCAAGTGGAAAGTTTGATTTGCCAGCTGAAACTTTCTGAGCATGTCACATTATTTTAAGAAAGTATTTGCATGAGATCTGTGACCTTCTCTCAAAACTCCAGATATCGACGAATGCTCGTCCTACAGATCCATTTGCTCACAGAGATGTAAGAACTTCCATGGGAGTTACAGGTGCTTGTGTGACGCCGGGTTTACTCTACAGAGCAATGGACGCGCTTGTGCAGGTATTCCCTTCATAGACCTTCATCGTACGAAAGAACTAGAAAGCAAACTTTATACGCAATGCTATTGGATTAGGGACAGGGCTCGAAGTGGGCCGGTATATGCCGGTATGGCATACGGCACTTCTCCCGCTAAGCCATGCCCCCTTTTCTAAGCTCCGCCCCCTCAGCACTGGAGGGGGGCTTTAGTTTAAAAAAATTGCGGGTCCCGAGGGGCAGGGCTTATGTAAGGGATGGGGCTTATGTAAGGGGTGGGGTCCCATACCGCCGCCTTACAATCCCCACTCCGAGCCCTGATTAGGAACCTGCGACTTAAATAATTGAATAGGATTTCCAAGGTTTAGTTGTGCATACCTCCCCAGGGTCCTGATTCCCACGGGAAAGTCCCAATTGTGGGTTATTGTCCTGCTGTAAGGGGACAAAACTGGAGACAATGGGGACAGTGGAGACAATGGGGACAGTGGAGACAATGGGGACAGTGGAGACAATGGGGACAGTGGAGACAATGGGGACAGTGGAGACAGTGGAGACAATGGGGACAGTGGAGACAATGGGGACGTTTTTAGTTTTGTATCAGTTTTTCCAGGGTTTGGGAAGAGTTAAGGACGAGTTTGGAGTCTTATTTGTCCCATTTTCGGTCTGCCATATAGGGTGTGTGTCACATCAATGACTTCTAAATGGGATTAGGAGGTGCGTCCCCAGAGCAATTAAACGGACTGCAAAGAGACTTTTTTTGAATACATGTTTTACTTCATGGTCCTCTGTAGATATCAATGAATGCAGACGACCAGCAACGGCTCATCTTTGCCAGCACTTCTGCCGCAACACACAGGGAAGCTTCTTCTGTACCTGTAGGGCTGGTTTCGTGCTGGGCGTAGACAGAATGTCATGTGTTGGTAAGTGATTAGGGGATGATCGTGGATTTGGATGGTTGTTCTGCACCTGTTCTGTGTATGTTCAGCCTGGGTTCACCCCGAGCAAGTTAGCTGCGCCCGTCTGCGTTTTGATGGGTATGTTGTGGGAGGGAAGAGGAGGAGGCATGTAGTCGATGAGAGCTAAGGGTGTACAAGGGTTTAAGCACTCTGGAGACTTCAGTAGTTCAAAAAAAAGTTATTTATTAAGTGTATACATCCAGTACATGTATGTAATGGTGGTATGGCAGGCAGGTGGGTCCATCTTAAAGCGTTCTCTCCTGTTCTGAGCATGCTCAGCGTTCATTTTTGCTCCACATCCACCTGAAAGACCGGCAGACTGCACAACTCTGGATCTGCCCCTGAGATCTAGAAGGACATGGACAAAACTGTATGGACAGGGTCGGTGCTACCATCAGGTCATCTTAAGTCATTGTCTAGAGCGTTGGGCCCAGCACCCCCTCGGTGTCTCCATAACCCAGCATGTATATAATTAGCAGCCTAGGAGGGCACCTGCGATTCCTTTATAGAATGGCGGTGTTCCTATAAGAACCGGACAGGGGAGATAGCAGGGAGATTGGATGGTTTTGGGGGTGTTGGGGGGGGGAAGGTACTCGGTCTCGTCTAGGGTGTCCAGAGACCTAGCTCTGGCACTGTTACAGAAAAATCGTTGTATTACACAGAGATCATAGACGGACATGGTTAGAGATTGGACAAGGAAGTGGGAAAAGTAAAACAAATGTTTGATTTAAGTGTCTATTTGCTTTGTAGACGTGAATGAGTGCCTGGAGAACGCCACCTTATGTCATGCTGGCGGCTGCATTAATACGCTGGGATCCTATGTCTGCTCCTGTCCTGCTGGCTTCCAGTTAGTCAATGGTGGCTGCTCAGGTATAATACTCATTTACCCGTAGTTCTTGTAGCATGGGCACCAGTCATATTGGGGTAGGAATGAATAATAATATTACTTCCCATTCCTCTGCGTTGCAGCAATCCCTCCAGAGACAAAGACCGCCAGCTCCTCACAAGCAGCGCACAGCGACTGGGCATCTATAAAGCACACGCCATCGACACCGCTAAGACTCAGCACCCCGGTTATTAGGGCATCACCAGCTGTGACGACCAGACCCATGGTAGCACAAGGAGTATTTACCACAACCTCTACCTCAATGCCACAATCCACAACAACACACTTCCCTCCGCTGCCACCCCCTCGCCATTTAAAAACAGGCCCTGCTCAGATATCCTCAGGAATTTCCAATGTACCTCTAATGGAAAATATGATGATGCCAACCGGAGCCCCGACCACGAGACACAAAGACGCCCCATGTTGGCATAACGAGGAACTGCGGCTGGCAGGCAGTACTTGGACAGAGCCGCTATGCTTGGATTGCACATGCCAGGTATGTGTTGCAGTTGTTTAACTTAAAGATTTAGGCATAGATTTACCAAACTACTGGGAAAGAAAAGTGGAGAAGTTGTCCATGGCAACCATGGACAATTGGTTGCTATGGGCGACATCTCCACTTTTCCTTTTCTATAGTTTAGGAAATCTAGCCCTCAGGGTCTAAGCATATATGTGTTACAGGAAGGGATGGTATCGTGTGAACGCAGAGAGTGCAGCCCGAATTGCTCACACCCGGTCTCTCGCCCCGACAGCTGCTGCCCATCGTGTGATGGTGAGTTGGTGAGAGTGGCACGTTGGCTTCTTGCGGCTTCCATATACACACTATTTTTTCTATATTGCAGGATGCTTATTTGAGGGGACATTGAGAGCGGATGGAGAGCTTTTTCCAAACACTCCAGATAATTGTACCATATGTATCTGTTTGGTGAGTAATATAGGATGTGAGAGATTACCACTCAGGCTTAAATTGCATAGAGTAAGGGGGAGCTCCTCTTTCTTTCATCACAAGGCATGTTTAGTAACACACTTAAGATACTCCAATCTGTATAGGATACATCCCAATAATGCACATTCTTCTGCTTTCTGACTTGAATGTAAGCGGTATTGTATATTTTAATATATTACAGCTCCAAGGTAGATAATGGACAACTTTTTGGGTTTGGGTAGGACACTGGTTATTTCATGGCTCTATCGTGACCTGGGAAGCTTTGTCCCAAAAGTGGCAGAAGTGGCAGGGGACCATCCTATTCACTATGCAGATCAGCAATGAATACCAAGGTGCAAATATCAGTAATAGAAAGTAGGGTGCTACCTAGAAGTCAGGCTGCTACCGTGTTTCCCCTATAATAAGACCTATCCTGAAAATAAGCCCTACCCTATTTTACAGTGAACTGACTAAAATGAGGTGTCATAATGTCAGCAGGGGGAACAATGAGGTGTCATAATGTCAGCAGCACTTGGAGGAACAATGAGGTGTCATAATGTCAGCAGGGGGAACAATGAGGTGTCATAATGTTAGCAGCATTTGAGGACCATTGGATTAAAAGCAAGTCAATAAAACAAGCCCTACCCCGAAAATAAGCCCTATGGCTTTTTTTGTCTTGAAAAAAAAATAAGACAGTGTCTTATTATCGGGGAAACACGGTATATATGGCCCCCATGCAGGATACTTCTAACACCATTGTTGGGAAATATCAAGGCGATTTGTGATCATATAACGCACCTCCGCAGACCTGGTACTTTTATACATTCAATGATCTGAAAGGTGAGTAACATTNATTAACTCATTACAATGACACCTGAGATGGGATCTATTAAACATCAAAATGACAGTCAGTTCTTGTAGATAACAATATAGTAAAAATTGACAATATATAAAATGATTTATACCATGGGGGTATATTAGAAATGTTATAGAGTGTCACATCTGTATTTATTTCTGCTTTCAATATTCTGGTTACTGCTAGGCTGGAAATATCACCTGCATCCCCCCTGTGTGTCCCTCTGTCTCTTGCCCTGAGCCCGTCATGGTGGACTGCTGCTTGCAATGCCCAGGTTTGTGTGTTTGTGATGCATATGTTTGATATTTTATGAGGCATCTATCAAAAATGGTGAAGAAATTATAAAATGCCTAAAAGTTATAGCCAATCAGATATTTACATGTACTAGGAATAACAAAGGACTGGGTCCAGGTTTAATACGAGTGGGTCTTTACCCTTGCATTGGTGCATATTCAAGTGGTGCATATCCCAATGGGATGAGACAGAGCAGGAAGTGTCAGAGATTTAACATAATTTACTGCCTGGTGCCCCGATCGTAACTAAGAATAGGCAGGACTTAATGGCATCAAGTCCCACCCATGCTTAGTAACCCTCTGAATAGGAGATTTTAATGTGCAGGGGTGGGGCTTTGAGTATGATTTGCACCCATGGTGCAGTTTTTTGCTCCTCTAGGAAGGTAGAGGTGTAAATGTATCTCCATGCATTTGAGATACTTTAGGTAATCTGTTGCTGCAGGAATGTAGTGGTACCGCAGTTCTGGATTCACTGCAGTCTATAGGTTACATAGCTGACTTTTATTACCCATGCACCACATTTATGAAACACCTCTCCATATATTTCCTGTCTTGGTCATATATTTTCTTTTGTGTTCTCTATTTCTTAATGGCTACCGATCCACGTAGATGGATGTGAATTCCAAGGAAGCCTTTATCCGCATGGAGCCAAATTTAGCCGCGATGAAAACGGATGCACGTCCTGCTTATGTCAGGTCAGGATCGCCATGTACCTGTGGAGTATTCTATATTATATATTATATGTATAGAGCTTCTACCTTACAGACCTGATGTATCTGTGATCTCTCCTTAGAATGGAGCTGTCGAATGCTCCTTTGTTCCTTGTCCTAGTCTAGAGTGCCCCAGAGAGGACTGGGTGCTGGAGGCTGGACAATGCTGCTACAAATGCCAGGAGCCACCACAGAGTACAGGTAGGTTATGCTCAATGGATGGATACGCCAGTCTTTTTACTGTGTATTTGATGGGCAACTCTACCTTAGATGTGTATATATGTTGATAAAGTTTGGTAGAAATAGTAACAATTGTGTCTTCATGTTATGGTCAACAGACACCCTATTATGATAGATTTGAAGATGATGAGTAAAGAATTTGTAGGAGTATTCCCCTCCCATTTGGGGGGGTCTGCCACTCCTCCCATACGATGGGGACTCCACAAATGGAGCGGAGGTACATAAGGGCTTAACCAAGCTTACACTTTGCATACCTCCCCCCACTCACCGTGTGTACTTCGCGCCCCCCATAGCTATGTAAATTGAACATACACCCTATATTTTAAGGGCACATTGTCCAGACCAAACTACAGAAGACATTGTCTGTGTCCGGCCGTATCATACTGTAGACATTCAGGATTATTTTGTTAGTGAATCTCCAAGCAAATGATGACGGGAATCCTTATATCCTGGACAGCACAATCCAGGCGTCTGTTCACTCACTATTTAATATTAAGACATCTCATAGTGGGAGAAATGGTGAGGTCTGGGGATAGTTATCATGAGTGAACATTCACTTGAAAACTCAACCCATCCTCTGTGGCAGGAGTTTTTGTAATGCTCAAAGATGGGTGGGGTTGGGATACTTGAGAAAGGCACTACAACTATATTATATATTATACTGTGCTTATTTCTCCTGTCACCCATTTACAGTGATAGTCTACAGTATCTTGACTATTGAGCCTCTTCCTTCTGGCTTCTGTCCCCTAATCTGCAGTGTGGGTACACCTTGTCGTGGCCTCTGGTACTTTTGTTAGGAGCTGTCCCTTGTTGGGTCTTTCTCCTTCGAGGCTCCTCACCTTTCCATTGGGTGCTGTTATATCAATGGTCGCTCTTCCCACCTCATCTTTTGTGTTATCTCTCTCCGACTCTGGGGCTTTTCCTTTTGTTCTGGTTACAGTGTCCTGTGTCGTCTGTATTGGTATCTGCCAGTACTATATTCTTTTTTATTATTTATTAGGATTAGCCAGACTCCATTATATCTATAACTTGCCATTCATGTCATTAGTATGATGGTACTGATATGTGTCTAGTGCTGGTCAATCATATAATGACTTCACTATTGCCTATTCATTGTGGCCATTCATCCACCAATTACAGAAGTACAAATGGTGTTATGATAATAGTAACAATATAAGAGGAGGGTGGTAAGTATATTACCGTATACCATATATTATATCATCTTTCCATCCAGGATGCCCCTTTGATGACAATGGCATTGAGATTCCAATTGGTCAGATATGGTCTCCAGGAGATCCCTGTTCTATCTGCATTTGCCAGGTAAATCGAAATAATAAATCCAGTGGTGATTTATAACATTTGTATGTAAAGTAAAATGAAAGACTCAGGGGCTGATCCAGAGTTGTATTTACACCTTTTTTAGGTACAAGTGTAGACCTGAGCCAACCATATTGCAATGTGAGGGGTACAATAGGATTTTAGTTTTATCATATTCAGAGAGAACACTTTGGACCAGATCCCCAGACATTTCATATTATTGACTTATTCAAGAGTGGGTAAAACCATGTTGAATTGCAGGGGAGGTAAATTTCATTAGTTGCAATCAGTATTAGAGTTGAGAGATGATGTTTCCAGCCCAAGTGTAATAACAGTGTAACAGTAACGCTGGTCAGTATCTGTGTGCAACATGCAACAATAAAGTATTCTCCCTGCATGCACACACTGACATTCATTTTACCCCCCCTGCAATTCAACATGGTTTTACCCACTTGTGAGTAAGTCGTAAGTCAGTAGTACATAAAGCCTGGATCTGGTCCTTTGTTTTTTCCAAAGAACTCACAAACTGCATAGCTTTATATTTAATTTGTAAATTACAGTTGAGCTAGGGAACAATACCTTTCAACTTTTGTTCTGTTGTCATAGTTAACATTTGTCTCCCCCATCCAGTTCAGTGTTTGGTTTTGCCCGGATCTACAATTGTATCTGTTTTGTCTAACTCTGGATCAGCCCCCAAATCAGCATCAGGGAGATTGTCAAACTCTTCAGGGAGTCAGGGAGATCACTTCCTATGAGGGAGAATGGACAAGTATGGTAAATACCGATGGGGTATTTTGTCGGCAATCGTATGCTTGACAACATTAGTGTAAGAATGTCAACAAAAATGAATTAGAGGTCTTACTGATTTCACAGTAATGTTATGCGTACCTTAATCCATAACCATCTTGCCAGTCAAGTACAGAAGTGTCGATTAAGCTTCCATGTTGCATTCACAAGTGTCCATCAGGCCGGTTATACCGATCAAGTTCAGAAGTCAGTGAGGTGTCCCAGTCCAATGGGAAATTGTGTCAATCATTGATAAGCTTAGAACTATTGACCATATTCCATCATCTGTACATGTAAAATAATATCTGCTGTGCTTGGATCCAGGCAGACGGCTCCATTGTGTGCAAGAAAACAGATTGTGTGGAAACCTGCCCTCACCCCATCGCTGTTCCTGGCCAGTGCTGTCCTGATTGTTCAGCAGGTAATGACTGCATTAGAGCTTATTCCAATAACTTGCACCTTTGTCTTAGCAATTGCAAGGTGATCAGAATTTCTGACAACCTAATAACTGGTACGACACATTCAACACATTCGACAATACTCATGTTGGCTACATTATTGCTGCACTCTCTCCTCTGCGCCGTCCACGCTCTCTCCTCCAGAAGAATGCTGATCAGTTGACCCTGTCGGCACTTGTGGTAGCTGATTAGGCATTGCGCTCTGATCATGGCACTAACATACTGCACCTTGTTATCTCGGTGTACAGTTATGATATAATCCATTTGATATACAGACCTATGGCTCTATGTTCAAGGTACTGCAAAATAATTAAAACTATATAGTACATATAACTATAAGTATAGAAGTTTTACATTAGGAGCGTGCCAGCAGCCGACATTGGAGTTTAACTCTATGTAAATGCAGGAACAGATTTTTAGTGTAATGATAGTCTACGGACAGTAGGTGGCGCTACATGATTTACTTAGTCACAGTGCAGTCTCTGATACAGCGTGTATGTCCAGTGTTACTGTTACACTGTTATTAGACATGGGTTAGGAAATCATGTCTCAATTATTAAATGTACCTCCCCTGCAATTCATCTTAGTTCACCAATATTTTTAAAATATAATATGTGCAACCTCTGTCAGCTGACGCCTGATGGTGTAAATTCATTCCATGAACCCATATCACCCAGGAGCTGGTTCAGAGTAGGGACTTTGGGTCATTTGTCACACAGTGTATGTGCACTACACTTTACCCTTCCTCTGCGCATAAACTCTGGATCAGACCCCCCCCCCCCGACTCATTCATACCCATTTTCCACTGACAAAAAAAACCCAGGTTTATGCATATAGGTTTATTTTGGTGGAAAAGGGTCCCAAGAAATGAAGTGACTCAGGTTTTTACCTGGGACTAATGCAGGGTTTTTACTCGGGTCGCTGCAGTGGAAAAGGGGTTTCCCTTTAAAACATAGTAGGTAACAATACTCTACTCCATTCAGTGGAAATGGTGTCAACCCAGATTCACCTTGCAGTGGAAAAGAGGTCTTTTTGACCTGGGTACAATGCAGGGTACAAACCCAGGTCTGAACCTGTGTTCTTTGAGTTCATGGTGGAAAAGAGGTATTAGAGAGCAAATGGAGCAAATGAGGAAATCTAATTAGTTTCCCTAAATAATAATTATGCACCAGTTGCTTAATATATCTGGCCTTTATTAAATGGCCTTAATTAAATAGCTACCATGTAAATGTAGTGCTTAATTATTTGTTATGTTGCCACCTTTCCAGATATATCTGTTAAGGGATTTATGTTGTATGTTCTGGGCATACAACATGCTGTGTGTTGTACATCTCAGACCTGAGGTAATTGCTTTAGTGACTTCAGGATATAATTGCCATACCTTGGTTTTATAGGGGCTGATGTACTATGCTTGACACAGACTGAAATGGAATATATCTTGTATGAGCAAACACCGTACATGTCTTATTTCCACATTATGTTTCGTCAGTGACGTCATTTAAATAATTCCTAATTCTGATTGTTTTACAGGTTGCTCATATGGAAGGAGGACATATAAGAACAACGAGAGCTTTCCATCCACTACAGACGCTTGTCTCACTTGTATTTGCCTGGTAAGGAGGCAGGTGATAAATGTACTTCCTGAAGCAGCAAGCAAATATATTGCCCCGATCTGATTGTGTGGCTGTAAGAAGTAAAACGCAATTTGCACCATACTAAAGATAAAGTGTTTGACAAACGAAAATATAAATCTGTCATTATGAAGGTGGAAAAACAATGTTCCTGCCATTCTAGCTGTAAAACAAACGGAAGTTACACACATTTGCACCTATATGATAAGCCTTTAATGAGCTGATCTTAACTCTTAATCTTAACAGGTAATCACCCCCCCCCCCTTTCAGATGTGCACTATTTCTACTTGTCATACGTTTCATTCTCGTCTTTTCAGATGGGTACTGTAGCTTGCTCTCCAATTGAATGTGCTCCCAGCTGCACGTACCCTTTCCACGATGAAGGGGATTGCTGCCCTGTGTGTCGAGGTATGAACTGGCCAGAACTGTTTCTTGTCAGTCTCTTATCTCATGAAATGCACTAACATATGTATGTATGTATGTATGTATGTATGTATGTTTAGATTGCACCTATGAAGGAAGGAAAGTGTTAAACCGACAGACCTTCTCTCCAGAGAGTGAGCCCTGCACACAGTGTACATGTCAGGTGAGATATTGTTTCGTTGGATGACACCTAAGGAATTTATTAAAAAGAGAGAGGCAAACTCTAATAAGGTACTAAGAAAAATCCTAAACAACAAATATATATATTTATTATTATTATTATTTATTTATTTATTTATGTGTATTATTTTTTGCAAATAACAGGCATTATTAATGACCTGATCTAAATGCTTAATATGTTGTTTGGACCTAATATTTATTTTGATTTAAGGACACCTTCTAAAAAAAATAATCGAGACACTAAGGGCTAGATTTACTAAACTGTGTAAAAGTGGAGATGTTGCCTATAGCAACCGATGAGACGTCACTTTCATTTTGCCTACTATAGCAGTTGCTCTCAACATTTCTCTGGAGTGTACCAGATACCCATTATGGAATCAGGTTAAGTGACCAATCCCATTCTGTCCCCATTAATGTACGGAATGTCTGCTAAAATCTGGTAGCTATGGGCAACATATTCGATTTTGGGTACACCGGGTCAATGAATATTGGCAACAATGATGTGCATAGCGCTTGCCGTCAACGCACTTTTTAATTAAAATGGCTAAACAGGGCAGCAATAGGGAAGCCTTTTCGCTAAGTATGGCAATAGTATAGTAAAGGTATCATGTCCACCCACAAATAGTAAGAAGAAACCAGTAGACTTGGGAGAATGTCCACATACAGGTCTTACCATAAGTCTGTCCACCCCTTTGTAGCTGCAACAGACCAGTAAAAACCAATATTGTACCGGCTAAAACAGTTTGATGGAAATGTGGAATGCTAAGGAACCCTGATACTATCAAGTGTTCCAAGGTATCCCCATTTTATGGCGACAGGGTCCTTAAATCTGCGCAATTGTGAGGGTCCTTAAATCATTTGTCCGTATGAGTGAAGAGAGTAGCCTCCCCTTACCCATACAGAAGCGGATTTGGTTTACCCATGGACCCTGGTTCTGTCTATGTACACCACTACTCTATTAATCATGTATCTTTATGTTATTAGGATGGTGAGGTCCAGTGTGAAGCCATTTCCTGCTTAGTTTCCTGCTCTCATCCTTATATCTTTCCCGGAGAATGTTGTACAACCTGTGAAGGTACACATTTAGAATTCATAAAATTATTTGATTCCGTATATGAAGTACAATAATTGGATTGTTTCCCACCTTAATATCAGAATGCACCTTTGAAGAGCATGTGCTGGAAAATGGTGGCTCCTACATACTGAAAATAGACCCTTGTGTCGTGTGCCAATGTAACGTAAGTACATTTATCGTTTCTTTTGCAATTACCTTGGCACAATGAGTTCTTCTTTAACATGGAGATCTGAGGGTGGAATATATGGTCTGAGGAACTTCTGATGTTAATGCAAAGTTTCTTCCTAGTCTGGGAATGTGCAGTGTGAACAGAGAGAGGGGTCGTGCACACCATGTGAGCAGAACACTCAGGATTGTCTGAATGGTATGTCCATAGACCGAGATAGAAAATGTGAGTCAAGGGAAAAGGGTCAATATTTATCATGTATTTACCTTTCATAGAGGTCCCTGACAACTTTCACACTGAGAAGTTCCAGGATCTTCAGCAAGATATTGTGTTGCGAGAGGTCAACATTCCACTGGAGCTATCGAGCGTCACCGGACCGTCTAGTCGTCTACTTTCAAGGAGGAACTCGGTGGTTACTGTCACCTCTTCATCTACTCTTAGGCCTGATTCTCACACAGAGGTCCCACATCCCCATGAACATCATGGTCCATCGACAGACAATATTAATGCCACTCGCAATACAAAACTAGAGTTTCCTGTATCTTATGGTGACATCGTGAACAGTACATCATCGCAGTTATCTGTAGATCACGGCTATACCTCTATTTCTACCTCAACTGCATTTCCTTCCAGTTATACCTTGCCTCTAACAAATTATTCTACCTCAAGAATAAATGATCACGTTGTCTCATATACTAAGGAACCACTCAATCAATCAGCTTCGAGTGTCACTGAACCATCTTTCTCGCCAGTATCATCCACCTCCTCTAAACATTCACCGGTACATGTTACTGGACCATCACTTAAACCTATTTTATACTCTAGAGCTCCTTTCAAAGATAAAATATTCCCAATGTCCTCTCATGACCTTAGAAGACGCTTAATGACTACCAAAGCTCCAAGAAGGACTACATCATCATCCAAACCTACTCCCCATTTCCAGCATCTGGAGGAGACCACAAAATTGACATTACCAAATCTGAAAGAAACTGAAACCATGGAGGATGAATCTGAACCATCAAGAGGTATAACTCTGCAACTATTGGGATGATCCATACAATACAAATTTTTCCCATTCCTAAGTTATTGTTATATTTTCTCAATACATTCCCCAACTCTCCAGCCCTTGGACAGAACTTAGGCCAGCTTCTAAACTCTACTTCTAAACCCTACCATAAGTTATGTACATTTGATTTGACTATGGTAACATCTGGCGCAGTTATGCGCAGTTGTTACAAGTTAGGGGACTTACACTAATCAAGTAAGTCTCCCAATGTACTTAATTGAAGATCTGGCCCTAAGAGCACAAGTCCCATTTCTAGGGCACGAGCAGTACAAACTGAGAGACGATTTCTGTCTTTATTGTGTTTTCCCAAATGTAACCCTCACGACCCCTGATATATGTACTTTTTATTTTACTATGTTTTCTTTGGCATGAAAAAGGAAAGACTTATACAATCTCCCCAAAAATAATATGAAAAGATCAAATATATGTGACTAAAGAATGCTTTGCACTTCATTCTCAAACAGGTTATTGTGAAGATAATATATATATCTTTTTTTTTCTTCAGGATGTTCACTAAATGGCCTCAGCTACACCAATGGCTCCATCTACATTGCTGACGTTGACTACTGCCTGCAGTGTGAATGTTTGGTAAAACTTAGAGGTTCAAACATTTTCCCACCAGCCATTTTCCCACCACACAAAAACACTGATGAGGCTTTTGATTTTTTACCTTAAAAAACGTTTTATGTTTGTGCAGTCCTAACAAACAAAAATTCGTTTGAAACCTATTTTTGAGCGATATCGGCCGATCGTTTGAAAAAATCGTTCCCGTACACTGAAAGATTTTTTTCTTTTTAAATCTGAAGATTTTTTGAAAAATCATTCGATTGGAACGATTTATCTTATAGTGATTCCCAGCTTTACTCATGACTCAAGAGTGGACAAAACCATGTTGAATTGCAGGTGGGGGGGGGGTAAATTTCCTGCATGCACACACTGACATTCATTTACCTTGCAATTCATTATGGTTTTACTCACTCGTAACTCGCTCATAAATTCAGTAGTACGTAAGTCTGGATCCAGTCTTTTGGGTGTAAAGTCTTATTGATACAGGTATTTTGGTCATTTCAGAAAGAAGAGATATATTGTAGACCAGAAACATTTTCCTATACCGGCTTTTGCTGTCGCGATTGTTCTAGTTTTCCAGTAGATTCCTGTTCACGAGAAACGAACCAGGTAATCTTTTGTTCTGTAACTATTCATCAACGTCACTTGCCATGGGTCAAATATTAACCTGACATTTGTATTTATTGTTTGTTTTGTTATTTAAATACAAAACACTTCTATTTATATTTGGTAAGACTTTTGTCCAATTAAAAAAGTTTTTATTTTTCATTATTATTGATTTATTTATTATGAGGTTTTTATATTTTATATAGTACCAACATATTATGTATTATGTACAAAATTTAAGGGATTGGTGCCAACAGGCTTACTTTCTAAAAGAGATCCATAGGTGCAATTACACATATACTAGGGACAATTTCGTCAGCTGCCAATTAACCTACCGCCATGTTTTTGGGATGGGGGAGAAAGCCAGAGCAGACATGGGGAGAACATACAAACTCCACATAGATACGATCTTCCCAGGGCAATCAAACTTACAACCTTAGTGCTGTGAGTTTATAAAAGTGTTTATAGAACATCTCACAGATTTTATACCCATCCCTTAATAAATGTACAGGGAAGGTAAAAAGAAAGAGGTACATTGATGACATCTTTTATGAAGTAGGGCAAATCCTGTCCACTTCCAGTAAATGTTCCAGTAGAGTGGGCAACATGACTATGCTTCTACCACTTTAATAGCCAAAGGCCCTTATCTGACAGCACTGTTGTCACATGGCAAAGATCTGGGCCTATATTTACTAAACTGCGGGAACGGAAATGTAAAGATGTTGCCCATAGCAGCCAATAAGATTGTAGCTCTCAGTTTCATTTTACATATGGGAGATTGTCAACTTATATGTGATTGGATGCCATGGACAGCATCTCCACTTTTCCATTCCCGATGTTTAATAAATCTAGACCTTGTTTGGTGCTCATCGATTCTGTGAGAACACTGTTACAAGATTTACACAGACAATGACAATAGATATATATATGCATGGAATCTCGTGTTTTTCAGATACAGTCAGAGTGGCGTGAAGGTCGTGAGTTCTGCAAATGTCATAACGTTGTTCTTCAATGCCGCACTTGCTCCTATAAAAATGGCTGCAAAGAGGGAACATCACAGAGCTCGGAGTCAGGTAAGATGTACTGGTAAAGGACACGACTGAGAAATGTGTTGCCAAGCAAGAGTCTAGGTGTCAGTGTGTATGTTTAGGATTGATCTACACTTGGTCATTTTCATTTCAATTTTCCCCTCTCATACAATTGCACAACAGATTGAGACACAAACCACCTTTGTCTTCCAGAGATTAGTTTTAAATCAACCAGCCTGTCACATGGTCCTCTTCGTGTAGGGGAACACTGCCTGCCATAGCAGGGTCTTTCTGACATGGGAATGCTGTCAATTCTGTAATTAAAGACAACTGTGGACCTCCCTGGCATGGCGGCCCAGTCACAAGTGCAACCGCTGCAACCCCTGTAGCACCGCCACTGCCTCTAGTGACTTATGTGTCCACATCTCTATCGTATGTTTCCTGTGTTGAGCTACTTCTGCAGGGATCAGGTCTTTGGAAGTGCGGGGCTTAATCAAAGATGGGGCTTAGTAGCAAAACAATGCTATATACAAAGCCAGTTAATATGGGTCCAATTTGAGCACTGGTAGGCATAGTATATAGTATAGTATAACCACCATCCCCACAACATAATTAGCATGACTATCCTCTACAGTGCTGGCATTAGCCATTAAAATCAAATCCACCCTACAGATAATCAAACATACAGAACTAAGTAAACTTAACTTTTTATGTCAGGGTCCTGTCCCGTCCATTTCTCCACTTTAAAACACCATTAGATATTGGATTGGATATTGGAATATGATCTACAGGACATGTCAGAATCACATATCCATATGGCTTAATTACTGCAACATTTTTTAAAAATAAGAATTAGTGGACCCCCCCCTCCCACTAAACGTATGGAAAGATTGGAAGTTGTCTATGCCTATACTATGGAATAGTTACTAGAAAACAAAGCTGTACGGATGCAATTCACAGCAGAGCAGAGGGATTCAACTTGTTCAATGTATTCAATTTTAAATGAAAATGTATTTGGGTTCGGGGTCATATTGAGCAATATACCTAAATACATAGAAGAATGCATTATTAAACCATATACCTTTATTTTCAGAGCAAAGTACCAAGAGCCACATGGACTGGGTTGCATTAGTTATTGAAGATGACCGACATATTAGGAACGAGAATTCCAACCCCTGAGGACATCATAATCACTGGGATGAATATTACCAAACTCTTACCATCTTCTGAAGTCAGCTTGAAGCTTCTTTAACAATCAGAAGGTAAGAGGACACCAACCGGATTCTATTGTTATTATAATATCATGGCTACAGGAAGCTTATAATCCTGGTGATGTTTAACTTGTCATCGCTAGGAACTGGTTTCTTCGAGCGATGTTATCTTAATAATAGATTATGGAATGTTTACTTTGGCACATGAATCGGATTTCTGATAAGACAACATTAAGATAATGTGCCTGATCCTGCAGTTTTTCTGTACCCATGTTCCAGTCGCATTTTCAACACTACTCGCATGGACGGGAAATTGAATACATTTTGTGTTCTGAAATACATAGTTTTCAGGGTTGCTGAGCTGATTGGTGACAGTCCCCATGACATTTAAACCCACTTTTAGTGGATGGAATACAATGAATAGAATTATGTGGGGGTAAGACATCCCTATGTGGGGTGGCCCAAGTTTAATCTAGCGAGTTAGGATTTCCCGCTGGATTTCTGGATTTCCTGCTGAAACTTTGATACAGAGAACCTGTTATGGGCCTTCCTCTGGGTGGATGTGGGTGGCATCACTGTCCAGTGGGACAGTCCAGATCTGTAAGCCGTAAAGAGTGGGGGTTAGGGAAAACATTATGGGGTATATTTACTAAGCAGGGAGATTGCAGTGAAATTCGAATTTGGGGAAGTTGCCCATGGCAACCAATCAGATTTGAGCTCTCAGTTTCATTTTACA
>JABWIB010003390.1:33080-45068 GCA_016617825.1 Platyplectrum ornatum | reverse complement strand
GTATTAGAAGGTTAAGTCTGCTTAAATGGAAGAAAAAACCCAAAAAGGCCCAATCCATAAGAATTAGGAAACAAAAGTTTCTTTTAAGAGTTGAAAAACTAAATGGAGGGATAGAAGTCTAAAAATAAACAATGAGGGAAGAAACACTGTTAAACTGGAAAGATGAAGATACAAAGGAAGTAATTACCATTCATTTCACAAAAGCTGAAAAGTGGACAAAATTTATGGGATCAGATGTGATACACCTTGGTGTATTTGCCANAACCCCTTTAGGCTTTTAGTCTTCTAACAGAACTATTAAAGCAGTCACCAGAAAAGGGGTAATTCTAGAAGGAAGCTGGCAACTACTGACCAGTGAGCCTTACAACAGAATTAGATGCCTTTATGGAAACCCTATGAAAAAGGAACACATTGTATAATCTCTTATCCAACAANTTACAAAAGCCCAAGTATATATTGGCTTGGCAGAGTCCATAAAAGTCAAAACATTAACTTCGTACTGGGTCACTAAATTAGTAGTGGGGGAAGTTGTAAAAATAGCTTATTTAGACTTCAGTAAGGATTTGTAGTATATCGATTTAATTCTCTTAAAGGGTTTGTACAGCTGTNAAGTCAACATTTTAATTTTATTTACAATTTAGATAGAAATTTACCTGCATTATCCAGATTACTGTTATTGGCTCCCCAACTTTGGTACAGTGTAGCTAGGTCCTTTGGAATGTAGGGCTTAAATATATTTAGAACATCTANTCGTTTTTCATGGCCTTCAGGCACTGGTTCTTGTTTTACTGGGAGAAAAGATGATGGAGGAGCACTTGTACTTTGCTGAATTTGTAAAACAGGGCTGGTTTTGGGTCCAGAACTAAAATTGGCCACTGTTCCTACTTCGTTAGCCTGAGATTCCCTTTGAGGCACTGAAGGGCTCTCTTGCTTGACATGGGGCTCTACATTATGAAATGGAAACGGTGGTTGTGACAGAGCAAATTTGGTTTTAATTGCATCAGGCAAATAAAGTTTATTAGAAGTTGCAAAGCTAGGTGCTCCCTGGGACATAGAATATTTTTCTGCTTGTTTACTGCTGCAAGGTTGTAGAATTTGTCTTGCGGCTGCTGTTTGAGCAGATGAATATTTACTGTAGCTTCCAGTTTGGGTCAGCTTGGGACTCAAGTCGCTCTTGCCTTTTGATGCTGGTTGTTGGTTTAATGCGTTAAACTGTTCTTGAGTCAGTGCCACCTTAGGCTGACGTTCTAAGTTTGTTGTTTTAGGTCCATTGATGCCACGAGAATTCACACGCCCCTGAGATCCACATGCACCTTTAGAAACGTTTCCTGATGATGCGTTGCCTTTGGATGCCGATGACTGATTTGGTGTCTGAGTACGTGTGAACCTAGCAATTGGTAATGGCTGACATTCTTTGCCACCAAGTGAGGGTGGGGGGCCAGTACGCCCATTTCTCACAAGAAACAGGACATTGTTTTTTAAATTCTTGAAGCCATTTTGTTGAACCCACTGAGGAGCCATAGAGTTACAGCTCACTTTATGCCAAATTCTTTTGTGCATCCATAAAACCTCAGGGTAATATGTATTATGGCTACAGTAAGGACACTGATGAAGAATCAAAGACGCCTGCAGTGCATCAACAGCACTTTTACTACAAACCTCCTCTCGGCTAGATTTTTCACTTAAATCCAATGGAACAAGATCCTGCTTGTCTGTACCATTGCTTTCTATGTCAGAGTCAGACGTTTTCCCATTTGGATTCATCTTAGCAGGCACCAAGTGTTTTTTCATGTTGACGCTTTCAGCATTATTTTGCATCATAGAAAGTGATGATGTCAAGTTCTGAACAGGCTTGTGAGGGTCTTTGTTGTATATGAATGCTGGTACTTTGATGTCAGGAGANAATTCTGTTTTTACAAGAGAAAGGTCAGGGTGATGTTGCAGATCGGTTTTATATTGGGAGCCTTCACATCTGCTGGTGTCTTCAGTCTTAAAAGTACGGTGATGGCTTCTGTTTGGTATCTGCATTGCCATATCTTGTGCAGAAAATTCATGATGATATGGTTTTAATCCTACAAAAAAAAATAATAAAATCAATAAATGAAAAAGACCATCGGGTTTAATCTATGTATACAAAACTCAGATAGAACAACATATACATTCTACCAGGTACATACACAATTCAGGAAACATTTTCTTNCATAGCCTACATGAGCATCAGTCTTCATTTGTAGTTTCATGACACAACAAAAAGATGAACAGCCCTGGTTATTTAATAATCTAATGCCTCAGATATACTCAGTTATTTGTGACGGTATGTATTTTCATAGTTTATATGTGACGCAAATGTTAACTTGTGAAAATTTTCAATAAAGCGTTTTTTTTACAAAAAAAAGCAGTGCACTGCTACTTTGGAAGCCCCAATGGCGGNCTAAATGATTCCACTCGCAATGCTGTGCAGGTGGAATCCTGGGTCGTGCTTAGCCAAATCCTTACTGTACAGAGCAGCATTAACCATGTTGTGTGGTATGGGCAGAGGATGTGCGAGGTGCACTGAAGCTCTAATATCACAACATATAGGTGGTCAACAACATAAACATATTAATGAAGGAGTTTTATTAAGCTGCTTGTCACAAATCTTGTCAGTACCACTCCAATAGGGTGTTACNAAAGGTTGCAACAATTAGAATATGTAAAGTTTGTTTTTGAAAGGTTTTGCATCAATTTATTTTTCCATTTCATAATTGAGAGCCTCATTACCCATAAAGTAGTGAGAAAGTCAGGCTCATGCCAACGTCTCACTTTATGGCTAGCGGACCTGCTAGAAATCATAGTAAATGTGATAAGTGCCTTAATTACTCACTTGTTGATAGGTATTGAATAGAAACAATTTCCTCGCTGCACATTTCAAGTGATAATGATGTGTGATGATCAAAACGGTGAATATAGGATCGTGTTGTCACAGCAACCAATAGTTTACTAAATATGTAGTAAGAAACACACTGTTCATTTCAATGAACTGCTCCTATTTTTATCCTTATTTAACATAGTAAATGCTGCTTCAGTACCTTACAATTATACAGAGTGGGGCTATAAGGGTGATGGATTATGTACAAATAAGAGAAGAACCTATAAGTATCCCACGATTAGCTGTCTGTAATACAAAACAATACATATCTATGATAAGAAATGGAGATTACAGCTAAAATAAAAGTATAAGTACAAGTTTTGATAGTGATGCAGTGACACCAGACTGTCCCTTTCATTTGAAGACATACANNGTGCTGAAGCTTCCTGCAAGCCCCTATCTTCCTCTATAACTACTATAGCATGCTGCACTGTTCTCATACATACAATGCTAAGGAAACAATTATTATGAATAAAAAAAACTCAGATTCCAAAATGTGCTTTCCCTGCAGGTCTCCATGGCATCACCCAGGTGCAGACTCTCCTATTGGCAGCTATTCCCAATTCTGAATGAGCCCCATCAGCTTCAATACTAGGAAGACATGAATGGTCATTAAATACTTATTTTTGACACATTAAACCACAGCTCAGTTGGATCTCTGTATAATCTTGCTATTCCACATGTACAAATATATCGATATAATAAAAGGCGCAGAAACATTTCTGAGAGGGGCATTTGGAAAAGCCTCAAGGCAGATAAGGAGGAGACTGAATGGGTTGTGGCTGACACGACCCTNTAACAGGATCATCTGTATCTGCAAAATACAGCTATATAGAATGACTATACCCAGCACCTGTACCACAATCTGATGTGAGGCTTCTCTATATCAATTTTATAGCTAGAATTGCTTTTCCCTAGGCATCGTGTATGAAATGTGCTAGATGGCATCAATAGATCAGCAACACAGATGACCCCATAAGCTGTTCGAAGAGCAGCCATGGATCTAACCAACTTAGCACAGTCATTTAAGTTTTATTTATACATTGAATAACTATCTACACTGACAAAAGGTCTTGTGGGCTGCCTCCTAATAAGTCCTTGCAGTCTGTACTGTAGACTACAACACAACTTACAAATGAATGTTATGTAATATCGTAACCAACACGTTTTTTTTTTGTTTTNTTTTTTTAATACAATGTTGAGGGGGGGGGTTGTATTATAACAATGTAATATATTAATAGCACATCATAAAACCGTCCTATATATGTACATATATCTTAGAGGTCCAGAGTAAAGTTATTCCATATAANAATGTCTGATATCTATAGAAAAAAAAAGACCATTTTATTCTCTTGTTACATTGAGTTTTAAGTTGTTAAATATATAAGTATTTAGTAAATTACAAGGTTGCAAGTAAAATAAGAAAGTGTTGGATTTCTTTTTTCCCTCACAGTAAAATTTAAGCCTTTTAAACAAATGTGGATATATACTGCCACTTGCTGGCCAACTCTGGCAATAACAATTTCAAGCAAATACTTTGTATATATTTTTGTGAATGTATAAAAATGTTTTCATTAAACGCATGCCTGGATATATATTTATACATTTTTTTATATAATTCCTATGTAATATTACTGAATTATTATTATTATGCCAAAACTGTAAATTGTTTTGTATGTACTTACTAAATTCTTGCAATTTATAGAGCCCTTATATGGGGCCAGATGCATGACTGACACCTTACAGCAAAGATACAAGGTGTAATAATAGACAGTAACGGCCTACGTTTCATTATAAATTCAAATTGGGTCAGATACGGTAAAATGAGGCCTCCTTTATTTTAAATGTGCAGACATACTTGACGTATGATCAGAATGCAGTGGTAACCTATATTAATTCAATTCTGGAATAACTCTCAAACTGCTAGCCTCGCTATTCAGCTTCCAATACAGAAGTGTGGTATTTGGACCTTTGGTTTAAGATCACCAGGTCACCACCACTAGAAAGTTGGACCTGGTGACTGAANTCACATGGAGTTCAGCCTGTGGCCTGCACGCGGACACTGGGACTGAAATGTGATGGGGCAGGATTATAATCAGGGGACGTCTATTCCTGCGGCTACGGGACATTAGCCAGGCGCACACTGCTGAGGAGAAACTGGAAGTCATGTCCAAGAAGATTTCTGTAGGTGAGTAAAAGGGGTGTTTATTAATAACCCGACCTGAATGTGGCATATAGTGTATAAAATATTGGAATCTTTATAATATTGCAGACTTTGGCTTTGAGTTTTGTGCAATTTTAAATAACATTATGGCCATGTATACATACATATGACAATTATTAATTGTTAATTACAGACCACCCACCTTGCAGTGGTATCTCTCAATCTCTGATGAGCATCGACAATGGTGGGGATGGTGTAAAAGGCAGATGGGTCTTTATCTATATATTAATCTATATATCTATACACACACACACACACACACACACACACACACACTGGCAAAATATTTGTTTGGTTTGTGAAATGTGTTTCACAATATGCATAGTCACTACTGGGCAAAAAAATAAAACAACTGGAGATGTTCCTTATTATTCTATACAGAATAACATATTGATATTTCTGTCCAACAGAAGCATTAGGATAGCAGTTTAAAACCACAAACACAAAACAGATGCAAAGGCTGAGGGCAGATCCTGGTACAGCGAAATCATGGTGTGCAAAGCTGATAAGGAATGAGGAAAATAGAACGAATAAAAAAAAAATGAAAAGTAAAGCTGAAGTTTTTAAGCTTCCACAATGGCCTAGGACAGCACAAGCTGTAAATGGAGAATATCCACACGCCCACAGCAAAGATTACAGGCAGCGTTTGATGTATACATTTCTCATTACTGTAATGTTTAAAAAGGGTGTTTTGTACAGATCTGCCCAGGTAAGAATAAAGNGTAACCATGCACAAACAAGTAATGATTGTCTATCCGTGCCTATTATCCCAGAGTCTAAAATGAATTGTACCTTTGATGGATAAACGTGTGTAAAAGGGGTCTTGCAAATTAATAGTTCATCAGCAGCTTTGCAATATCAAAGTGTACAAATGCCCAATCGACATACAGGAAACCCAAAAGAACTTTACATACCAGGCAAAATAAAGACATGGCAGTCTGTGTGCTATGCTGAACTGCATATCTTGGTTTGTCATTTGCATAAGACATAANCGCACATAAATACTTTGCGCAATTCTATTGTAAGAAATAATGCACACAAAAAAATAAAACACATTGAAATGAGTGGCAACTGCATTTAAATTCCAAAATAACGAACCCAGATGCCAGTGTTTTTTTATTCACACCTAAGATATTGCGAACTGCAATATAAGTCAATGGGGAATAAAAAGTAAATTTGCCTGTGTGTTCTTGGATCTATGGACCAGAGGGGGGAAGGAGGGAGAGAAAATACAGAAATTTAAAGTACAAACCAGGAATAAAAAGTATAAGGCAGATGACAGGAGATGACTGGATAGATACATGAAAAGTTCAGGCTTCAATAGGCTCCAGAATCCAGGTCCTGNAAAATGGGGATTAAAGGAAAATGGCACCAGAGCCTATATTTACTAAACTGCAGGAACANCAACCAGATTCTTGCTCTCCTTTTTCTTTTACATACAAGAGAACATCAGCCAGAATCTGATTGGTGCAAAACATTTGATTCTCTAACTGTGAAAAACATTGCCCGTAGAGTCGCAACCAAAAAAAAGGCAACAAAAAATACCAGGAGTAAGTATGTGTCTTTCCAAACAGACATCATTTCTGGGTGTTAAGGGACAAATTCACCAACGCTGGAATATCTAAAAGCAACANTATTTCAAAAGTGAACTTTCAAAATGTTAAAAAGGAAAAATAAAAAGTTTGTTGATTGACTAATGCTAGGGATAAATGCTTTTCACATCTACAATGTTATTAAATACAGGACTTTTTTATTAAGTGCATTATCTGATATTGACCAGTAGAGGGCATAGGTATACATCAAATGACTGGTTGTAACGTNTTCTAATGTTTCTAAAAATGCTCAGAGTAATTAAAATAAACAGAGACAAATTCTACAATTGATCACAAAAGTTAATCATTGAAATAACATTTGTATAAGTATTCTTTTCTGCNTATTACCTAAATCTGCACTAAAACCTAGTAGCCCTTCAGCATCTGCTTTGGGTGATCAGAACACAGTTTGCCACATTTAGGTGAGGTAAATTAATTATGTGCCATTTTAGAACATAAAGACCCGTTCTAGCTTGGCTACAGCAGATTTAATATAGTAATGCAAATTGTAATCATTAACCTGAATAGGAAAAAACTAGAATGACAACTTTTTATTAAGGGAAAACATGTTATTCTCACAATAGTTCTACTAAGAGCAATAAACACTTCCGCTTCCAAACTTGTTGTGAAAGTTACAATAAACTCCCTGCAATTATTATATTATCTTTGCTGAGTATGTGTGTCCAAACCTTTAACAGGTCTGTAAACATACAACTGATGCCNGGCCCAAGAACCACATGCAGCTTAGAAGTTCTATTAAATGTTTATTTTTGAGCAGCATTTNGTTTGAAATAATTATCCCCTATTATAAAATAATTTGGGATTTGTAAAGTCTTTGAAATGGATAAGTTCACTTAACAGAGTAAATGCCACACAGGGCAAGAGGGGCAGCTGTCCTGGGCCCAGCTGTTAATGATTTGCTCATAAATGACTAACGCTGCTCACTGCTCAATCCTCTTCTGAATAGTCTCACTCTTTTTGTTGTTTCTGCATTATTACTGAAGTCATCAGTTATCGTTATTCCCAGTTAGCAGCACAAAGGAAAAACAGAAGAGGCTGATATACTTATTAATGGACTGGACCCATGGTGCAGCATTGCATGCAGTGCTGCGCCAACGGATCCAGACTTTCAGATGCACATATATATATATATATATATATATATATATATATATATATATATATATATATATATATATAAATAAAAACACAACAATATACAACATCCACAAGCGCTGGCAATGTACGAGAGGCCGGGTTTGTTCATTGGAATGAAGATCAGACAGGGATCTGATAAAAACTACACACTGATCTGTTTCTTTTATCAGCACGTAAAGTTAAGGTAGCNATCAGGACACAAATGTTCTAAAGGCTCGTAGGAACGGAGAGGGGCTTGAACTCCCCTATCTCTCCACCTATTGCGCTTACTTATAGACCTGCATGTGAGTTCCNTCTGCATCAGGTCCATTGAGCCAGTGCTATTACCTGAGGAGGGGGATGTTGGAGAGTTAACAAAATAGCAGCACTTCCCACATACAAGACATGAGTAAAGTGCTCTGCTTTTATGGATAAAGATGAGATATACTTCACAAAATAAGAAGCATTTGTACTGCTTGGGTTCCAACTTAGAGTAAAGGACGTTATGGGCTGGATGTAGAGAAGAGGGAGAGTTCAGTTGTTAGGGAGTACCTGTCATTTCCGAGTTGTCTGGCACCCAGAAATGCTTTAATGCAATAACCACATAATAATTTACCATGGTCCCAAACATGCAACTAATGTGCCTGGGTTTTTTTTAAGTAGAATATATACAGGTTGCCCTTAGTTACTTAGCCTTTTATTGACATTATCTTGCATTAACATTTTAAGTGTCCTTCTCAGTTCATGGTCAAAAATGTAGTGTAATAGGAGGGAACAGAGATGTGCCTGGTTTCAGGCTCAAAGATCATGTTCTGCAGGCATAACATTTACATTTGTATAGAGAACATCTGGCACAGTTCAACATTTGTAAGAGAAGCTAGATTACTCTCATCCTGGATTCTTGACCCCTTCATAGTAAACGAACACTCCAGGACAATANAGAACATTGTCTGGTCTACAAAAAGACCTTGTAACCTATATTACCAGACTCACTTAAATGGAAGGATGAAATATACACACATCTGATGGTAGGCAATTACACCTACATAGTTTATAACGCTTATTTTTTTGGATGGGACGCCATGTCAAAATTTAAGCTTCTTGTCTAACGCTTATTTACCACTTACATTATATATAATGTGGGTGTTGGCACCTAGAAAAAAAAATAAAAAAATAAAAAAAAAACGAACTCTCTCAGCTTGTGTCTTATACAAACATATTTTAAGGGGATGTTTGAAAAGCTGTCTTTGCATTCATGCAAAAAAAATAAAAATAAGACCATGACAAAAAACATAATAGCATTTTTAATCCGCACTAAAGCATACGTGGGCAATGTGCAGGTATTGTGAAACTACAAGTTCCATGATTCTTTGCCATGTGGAATGGTAAAGGTTGCCTATGCCAAATCACTGTCATTAAGTTAACTGACTAATAACAATGAAGCCAGTTTTACCAGAGGGCACAGAGAACAGTAATTACTCTCCAATTAATACCTTACCTGGTGAAGGCATAGTTGCTTCTTCAAAGCTATCATCATCTGCTCCTTCATCTCCAATGCCGGATGCCAAAGAATCTTCTGGGGCAGAGGCAGAGTCAGGACTACTTGGTCTGCTTGCAGAGTCACCCTCACTATTTGATCCATAGCGGTCGTGCTGGGAGACTGAACCACTCTCACTGAGACTTCTACGCTCTTTCCGATGAACCCGGGAATGAAGGACCATCTGGTGGTATGTCCTAAAAATCTTTCCACATTCAAAGCACTCGGTTGATTTGTTCTGGGAGGAACGTCGGCTCTGACGTGAAGGTGGTCTAAATTCCAAATCGTTAGGCACCTCCACAGGGCTTTCTGCAGGTTGAGCACCGGTCTTCTCCGTGCGACTTCCACTTGAACAGTTGCGTTTTTTTGAACTGCCAATATTGTTACTATCTGGCTCCCGTTTACGTTTCTCCTGATTTACAAGAATATATTCCCCTTTATCTCTATCGTACGTCACATCAGCATCTGCCAAGGTTTCATCCCATCCTAGGTATTTAACATACTCTGTTGGCTCAGCAACTTTGCCTTTAGTGGCCAGTTGCCAAGCTTGATAGCTATTGATTGGATCCAGTTCAGGAACTCTTTTTCCTTGTTGAGCATCTGAATTTTTAGTTACATCTTCTAAAGGTCTTAATTTTAGGTAGTCTAAAAAATGTTGCTTTGATGCAGGTGAATCAGAATTGACATCACCGGTATTGTCACTTGCTTGTGCCTTTTTGCCCTCAGAAGTATTTTCTTCTGAACTGCAATGGACCAAATTGTGTGCATTTAGGCTTTCCAGATTTGTAAATAAGTTCCCACATTTAATGCAAACTTCATAGAGGGATAAGCCAGTCATTATTGTCTCTTCCTGAACAACATCATTAATAGTGGCTACTGGCTCGGTATCAGACTTGGGTTTGTTTTTGTTCCCAGTTTTGGGGCCATGAGATTTCATGTGATTTTTTAGAAACCAGGGCTCCTTGAACCTCCTGCCACATATATGGCAACCATGGTCAAATGAACCTCGATGCTTTTTCATATGAGCTTTAAGAAACCAAGACTGGCCAAATGCTTGACCGCAGACTTCACAGGGGAACTCTCCTGAATTAAGATCATTCTTCCCATTTTCTGTGTATGCATCTCTATTTAATGGAATTGCGGTTGTGATATGGTCTTTNTCAATGTGATTTAACAAGGTCTCCTCTCGTAAAGTCATGTAACTACAAAACCTGCATTTATATGGCTTGTGTACTTGTAGAAGGTGTTGATCGTACTCCTTTTTTCGGTCATACTTGTTTTTGCAAAACATACAATGGAAGTCTCCAGGCGTGTCATCATCCACTGCCTCAGAATCCTCCAGTTGTAGAGAGCCATTAAGAATTTTGTTGCAGGCAGATGTGCTTTTAGTTGGACTTGCACAGACTCCCATACCTTCAGAAGCACCCAGTTCTCCAACGTGTGAATCGCCCATTTCTACATCATGAACCTGGCCAAGTGTACCAGTTCGGTGTGTTCGGAGGTGTATCTTCAAGTTTCCTTTTTGTGCAGCCCTGTGGTCACAATAAGGACATTTATATGGCTTTTCCCCAGTGTGCTTTCGCATGTGCTGTGAGAGGGAGCTCTGGAAAGGGAAACTTTTCCCACAAATAACACAACTAAAACACGTTGGCTTGTCATCGTCATTGTCATTTTTACTTGACTTAGCAGCGGATTCACGCAGTTCCATATCAATTTGTTTCTTTCGTTCCATTAACAAGAAAACATCAGGTAGGGAAGGCTAACTCTATCCAGGAGATGTGGGCAGAAATGTTGCACATGCAGCCTTATGCTATTTATTCAGCATAATGTCCACCATGAACTTCACAAAGTGTACACCAATGTATACCACAGAGCGAAACCTTAAAAAAACAAAGAAAACAGAACATTAGTTTACTTTAAATCAACATGTATTACATTGCATGCCAAAAACAAACATTTAACAAATACTGTATTTACAGATCAACCAAAAAATTCAAACAATGTATATAGCAAACATCCAAAACAATAAACTTAGTCAATTTCCATAACAAATAAGTTTATAAGTTAGTATAGTTTTAAATATAACCAGTTATGTATCTAATCAGTTTCTTTTATATTTATTGAATGTCTATTAAAGAAAGAAGGAAACGTCATGTAGGATAAAATATTTATGTTACATAAAAAAAATGTACAAAAAATAGCTCGTGCCACACAATGGGGCCGATTCAATCCCGCGTGAAGACGGGGAAAAAGCGTTAAGTGCGCTTTTCCCCTGTCTCTTACAGTACAGAAAGATCGCTTTTTTTTTTTTTTTTTTATACGCGGCTCAATGAGCTATTAGGCGCGATGCCGAAGTGAATTGACCCCTATGTCTTAACAGACAAAAAAGCAAATGATTGAATTAGGCAAAAACCCAACAGAAATTACAAAATAATTATGGTTACAAAATCTTAGCAAATGTTTGAAAAACCACATGGCAGAATGATGGCTATGTTTTTATATGAAAGACCGGATTGAATTCAAATTCTCAGCGGTGCTCCACGATAGAAAGATACAGCAAAATCTGTTTGGCAAGTGGGGCTGTTATAGT
>JABWIB010003390.1:22143-33015 GCA_016617825.1 Platyplectrum ornatum | reverse complement strand
ACACACACACACATTTAGTGTATATTGTAATGCCATCAATCAATAATTGACTTCATACTTAAACAGCTTTTTCCCTTTCTTTGATTGTTCTAATTTCAGGGATGGACAACAGTTGCAATTTGGTGGATTGAATGTATCCAATTAGACCACAAACTATGATTTAATGTTCATCTTCAAACACNAATATTAAAACTTCAAACACCAATATTAAATGGCGCGACTCATCACTTAACATTACACAAGGAAGCATCTGCAGAAATTACATCAACCAAAAACATACATCAAGTGGAGGATTTGGCAACAGTGATTATTGCTTATAACAGTGACGTGGTAGTATGCCATTGTGTGAAGTGCTTTTGACATTGAGTAGCCAGTAATTAGGCAGTTTAGATGCAAAGTTCATAAATGTACAAATGATTAGCACATTTATCATTTATGTATTTGTTTAGTTGCTCAGTGCCATTTCTTTACTTAGGNCTTCATGCAGAGCTGTGTGAAATTAGCACTTCCATTTACAATTTTCTTTTATGTTGTACATGCAATACTCAGTTTTATGCACCTCAAATAAGGCACCATGCAACTGAAAAGGGATTGGGATAATTCAAAGTTTGGACTAGTTACAGTAAAGACAAGGTCACACAATAGACAATCTATGCCTAGTAAATAAATATACAATTGCGGTAGGAAAACTCAAGCAGCACTTGTGCCAGATTTTAACATTGAGATATGGCATAAATTCATCCACACTCTATCAAAAGCAGGAATCCAATGCTTATTTAGTGACATAAAGGGGCTCACAGCAGTATTAATGGTTTAAAGGGATACCAGGCTCCTTTAGGAGACACTAAAGTGTTTTAATATATGGCCAAACAAGCAGCAGAGAATATAAAGACATGTTTGTTATTTCTGAATGTGAAAAGGACACTAGTCAGATAGAAATACTGCACTCTATTCATGTATGATGAGAATATTTGCACAATGGACTTTACTGCCCTCAATGACAGTTCTTTGTTATAGTCGTTTCTTACATGTCATATGTTCCTTTAATAAACCAAAGTCCCCTCTTCTCTGAATACCCAGAAAATATAATCAGAGGCTTATAACACAGGGTACCAAAACGCTGCATTCACTACTGGGAGTAAGAGGCCATTGATGGAGCGACCTTGGGGCTTTTGCTGCTCTGAGGCCAATCAATAATTCATTATGAACTAAATACATCTCTACTCTAATACCAAGAAACACATAAAAAGAATCTCTGTGTACACTACAGCAAAACAAACACAAGTGTATGCATCACTGTAGCTGGCACAGCATTTTATGTATGCCTATGCCTCTCACCCATTATATTAGCCAGTTTATGGCTTTTTATTGTCTTGTGAGATATTTAACCCCGCAAACTAAAATATAAAACATGAAAATGAGTTTATCCTTAAGCTTGTACAAGGTAAATATTATTACACATGCTATGCTATAAATTATCTGCTTCTTCAAATCTGAAGCAGTTACCGAACACACTGGATTAGTTATTTGAATGACTTAACCAAAGAAATAATGTATTAGATTAAAAGCTTCAATGAGCAGGAATGAACTGTACCTACAGCGTTTTCCTGTATTCATGCCTTTGTGTAGAAATGTCATAATGGGAGAAATAAAAAGCCTCTGTTTAAAATAGCAAACTGAATTTGGTTTCACTATTTAATAATAAACTAGATGAAAGTCAGTAATATATCAGTGCAAACAAAGTTACAGCAAAGCAGGAGTGGGAGTCACACAGAGGAGTCATGTAAACACGGGCCACTTGTTACCATAGTTATAGCATTGCTGGGGGATGTACTGACCATTACTGGGTGACACACTAATATTTCTTACCACAGCACACGGCTTTTCTATTTTATAAAGGAACTTAATAGAATTAGTGATGCTGGTGCTTTTTCTTTACTTAACTCTTGCTGGGAAGGAATTTCTAATGAAAGGTAGAAGAATAAGAAAGACAAGTAGAAGAATGTGGATAAAGTTCTTACGCTGATTCAGCCAATGTCATATCAAAATCAACGTATTCAAACACAAGTCCATCCCAAACAGCAATCACTGCAAACATATGAACTGCAAGGCACCGATTTGGAGCGGAAATACACCAATCTGCTGGAGAGAATGGATGTGATGTGGATCATGCTACCCATAATGTACACAGAGTTCAATAAATGAATAGCGGACAGATTTTCTAATAGCAAGCATGAACAGTCATTGTGCACACCCATCATCTGTCAAGAGAAAGACACACAATGATCTATAAAAGTTCTCTTCCATATTTTTCCAAACCAGAGAAAAGGAATGCAGATTACCTGACAGATGCAGATGCAGCCTTTGCAAGCGGTTTCCAATGCATAAAATATTACTTCTGCTGTAGTCACCAATTACATGGTACAGGAATGGGATTTGTACTTGGAAACAATAGTAGTATAACCCACCCTGCATGAACACCAGTCATGCATTTGCAGCTATATAGCATAGATTTTAAACAGTATATGCTGCTCATAAATGCTGCTTGCTTTCCAGGTACTCTGTTAATATGAAGCAGTTGATGTGACCTACATACATGTGTCTACCTGCACTGACTGCATTGTGCATCACTAGGGTATGGAATATGGAGGCACAAATAAGCACACAATACAAGTACAGTACATTGTACAACTTTAATCATCTTTTCATTTACTAACACACACACAATCTATCTCTCATATATATCTATCTCATATCTATCTATCTAGCTAGCAAAGGCAGGACAATTAGAACGTCACAATGCTCCCAGTACATACATTTATGCTGTAAATGCATTACTATTACAATGGATTTTCAGACTAAGATAAACAGAGTCTCTTGTCTCCTAGTGAATTTCGTATTAATGATGGAAGCAGATTTGCAGTACATTGCTAGGAGACAGAGAACGATTCCAGACAACTGCTATGAATACATCTGTACACAATGCACAGATAAAATTCAGCTTAGATTCAGCTTTAAGATAGCCTGATATAATATCGTCTTCATTAGTAAAGAATTCTATATAATCTGCAGTATTCTAGTCACTGAAATTAAGCAGTCATTAAAATGATGCGATAAAGCACATTTCCATCAAGTAGATGAAATTTAAAAAAGGAAAATACTGTTGTCCTAGCAAGTATTAATTGAAAACACTTTTCAATCGAATGGATGAAATCCAAAAAATGTACAATACAATTGTCTTTGCAGGCATTGATATATTTCATATGACTGCGAAATCCCATAGGAAATGTAGCCTGCCTACCCATTTATAAAATAGAATATCAAATAGTATATGTAAAACAGCATGTAAATGGTGAAAAACACAAAGAGCAGCATCTTGTTCAGACTTTCAGTCTACCTATATAATTAAACATTCGACTTAAATGAAGGTTGCCTTAACAATGAAGCACGTAAGCCAGATTTCAGTGGTAACTGCCGAGACTGAATCCTTTATCCCTGGGTTTTGAGCTATATGCCTTGTTCAGCTTTAGAGATGAAGATTATTCATCAATCACATAGCAATATGCAGAGGAGTACATACATTTCCTACTAAATTAAACTACGTTGCCCAACTAAAACCGGCAGCAGTGGTAAATAAACACACTACAAGTTAATGATTTATTGTGAGCGCAAGTTGTTTAGCAATATGCACACAAAGTATAAATAACACAGGTTGTGTTTTCTCTGTTTCTCCTGACAGTAGAGATATATATATATATATATATATACACACACAATTTCTTAAACCTGCACAAAGTCTATATAACCTATTCAGAGCACAAACTGGAAGCCACAACATTAATTTACAATGGTTCTTTAACACAAGAGGCACTGATTCTACTATACAAGTAAATCCTGTTACACAACAAATAAGCAGAGATTACTGAATGACCCAATGAGCAAATAAATAATACATGGTGAACTCTGAATTATGATTAGTTATATGTTATACACAACAAAAAGCATGATCTATAAAAGACAGTACAGACAATGCTGTGGCATACGTTATCGTGTGGGGCATAGGGCAGGAACTGCTGGCTTGTCTCTCACAAGCCTAATATCACACCTCCCAAGTGTCCCGCTTTTGGGGGACAGTCCCGCTGTCCATCCTACTTCCCGGTTTGTCCAACTAAGGTGCCAAACTGTTTTTACCCTTTATCATAAAACTGTTACCATTTGCCTGGACCGAGGAGCGGGGCCTATGGTTAGTCTAAGCCTGGTCTTGTGTTGGAGATGACTCTGGTGGCACATTCACACTGGCAAAAGTATTTGGGCATGCTCTGGGTTTTAAGTAAACCTGTGCAAGGATGTCACCACATATTGGCCATAGATTTCCAGATTTCCAGCTTATCATTTGTGGATGCACAATACAAGGAACAAGCAGCATGGAGAAGAATATTGCCAATATACAGAAGAGAATTTATTTTCAACATTTAGAGACCTGTAATGTAATGGCCCACAGGTTTTATTCAGGTATTTATACATTATAAATTATTCCATAAAAAGCAAACTGTCAAAAACATTTTTCATTTCCCAAACTGCTGCGTGTACAAATGTGTTTGTTTAATTAAATCAGGGCGTTCTCAATCAGTGAAACATCTACCACTTGTGACATGCGAGACAACTGGGCTGGGTTATACAGAGAGTCACAGTACCCAGAAAGATTAATATTTTAAATATGACCAATATTAGATGGCAGAGGACACATGGGTCTCAAAAAAGTGCTAAAAGAGTTAATGTGCTAATAATAATAATAAAAGTAATAATAATAATAATAATAATAATAATAGTATGATCATAGAGAAGGAAAGAATAGAATTGGTTAGTGGTACTTGAACCAATTGTATAGCGGGTAAGTGGTATAGACCTAAAAATGGTTGAAACCCACCAATTTAAAATCTGGCAACCCTGGATTTTATATCATGGTTTAATCATTAGTTTTAAATTGTAAAACCCTGGTTTTATGGATTCATTAAGATACAGAATCATTTTCATGTGCCTTCAGAATTTGAATGTGAAGCACGTTTTTTAATGGTCTTTCATTCTTGCATTACTTCACTGCATGTTTTACATCCAGATTTACCAGAGACATCTCTTTCTAAGCAAAAGTTGTGTTTTTGTTTTTTATTTTTTTTAAATAGTCCAAGAAAACATTCTGAAGCTTCTGGCACAGGATTCATTATGCAAACATTTTGATACATACTGGTACTTATTCAGTATAACTCAATGCCTCTGTAAAATTACCATTAGATAGCCTAGGACACCTACCTTGTTTTGAGTTTATTGTATGCATGTTCTCTGTATACAGAGTGTGCATGTTCTCTGTATAAGAAAGGAGTATGTTTCTTTTATGCTGCGTTCAGATCCTTCCCTAGGCACCGTTTTCAAAAGGCATCGTTCAGATTGCCTTGAAACGGCACCATTTCCACTCGAGGCGTCGTTTTGAGCGAAAAAAAACAAACTTTTTTAGCCAATCTGAACGGGGTATTAGTAATTTAATGTTACAGTAACTGGTACATTTCAAGGCTCATTATTTAAGCATGGGTGCAATTTTATAGCTTCTAACAATGCTCCCCCACTTAAACAGTGATTTTAAACAGACAAAAATTGTATTTTTATTGTACCATAAAATGTAGTTCAACCTCCGATGTGACAGCTGATTGCTGCGAAGTCTCAAATCAAAATAAAATATACAATATTCAAATAAATTAAAACTTAAAATTACCTGAATCAAGAAGAAAGGATTTGAAGACACTTTTATAGCAGCTATTTTAAATGGCTCCCAAACTGGAAAGGCATAAAACCCCTCTTTCTCTTTTTTTTTCTTAAAGGCATCAAACAGGAGACTCCAGAAGACGAATAAACACTGTATGGCTGGGAGCCAAATTTCAGACTGGGAAAAAAATAAATACAAATAAAATCAGTTAGTTACCCTGTTTTTAAGTACGATGTGAGCACCTTTTGGTCATCAACAGACTGCCAGGTACAGACACTTAATTGTTTTAACATGTTGGTTGTATGGAGGTTACTTAATAGATTGTTATAAATAAACTGTGAATAAAGATAGAACATAATTCACCAGCGTCGACTGGTGACATTTCAAGTGGAAACAAATACTACAGAATTTAAAAAATATATATATTTTAGTTTATTAAATGAAGAAGCGAGTTGCTCTGTTGTGTACATCTTGTTGTTACCATCTTTGGTTTTGGATGTTTAATATCCAAAGAGTAATCTGATGTATTGCAACATACAGGAGTGTGCTCAAGTAAGTAGAGACCAATCTGAACTTTCCTGTTTCAGATTGGTTTAACACGTCTCTTGTATGTGCAAGAGAACCTTTATATTATACAATAGGAGCAATGCCATCTCTCTAAAAGCATTGCTGCTAGGAGAAAACCTGATAAATGTAATAATGTAATGATGATGATGATGTATCTAACTGTTACAGGTGTAAGATGTCTAATTTACGATAAAGCTAAACTTATTCCAACAAAATATTATATTGCAGACTAAATTGTTGAACATAGTGTAAATTACCCATCAAGAATTTTACTGACTGTGACTCAAACTTAAAACAAACACAAAAAAACCTACATTTTATAAGACGCATCATACACTGCCAAAAACACATTTACAATCTGAAAACCATAGCACTGACCTTGGTTAGAAGTCATGATGATTGGTTTGTCCATTTTCCCAATGCAGTTTCTTCCATAAATTAAAATGAATGCAGAATCCCTGGGACAGGTGCTACAATGAAAGAAAAACAGAAAGTCCATTATTCATTCTCATACTAATGCAAAAAAAAAAAAAGTTTTATATATATATATATATATATATATATATATATATATATATATATATATATAATGCATCAAAGTCAAATACACTGTACTGCTCCATACAGTCCATCTGATGTGAAGACACTCATGGGTATATATAATTAGTAAGTGCATCACAATCAGTGCTGCTACCTACTGACAAGATTCAATATTGTATACAATACACCCTGCGCATATAGTGCAACTGTTGTACCCAAAAGGACAATTGGGCAGTTCTGTAAGATTCATTGGAATAAACGTTTGGTGCATGATCTTGATAAGAGGTTGCTATGAACTAGCAGCCTGTATGCCATTTCCAACCCAATGAAACTGGTTATGACATGCAGGCTGGGAGTTAAAGGCACCCATGTACCAAGCTCATGCACCACACACACTAATGAATCTCACAAAAGTACCCGCCATGACTTTACAAAAAGGGTTTGATAAAATGTGTTGCCAGGTTCTAAGTTAAATATATGCCAAATGAATAAAATGTAAACTGAACATTGCAGAGTAACTGAACCATAGAGCCAGAGGATCATTGGGACCAAATAATTGAATGCAGCTTCTTCACACCAGCAAATAGAACAAATGGATTTGTAGCAATCCTGACACTATTGTTTAAGGTTCACACATGGCAACAATTTGAAGCCTGTTTGGTACAATATGTGCCTATTTGCAGACAACTGTTAGTATTTGAGAAACCTTAAACACTCATCTAGTAAACTAGAAGAAAGTGTATTCTTCTCACATTAATTTGGAAACTGTTAAAAGAACAAACATTCCAATTACAGTATACCAGTAGCCCAATGAAATGCCACAGCATGTGTGCTAAAACTACTGGATTGGTCAGTACACATAAAGGAAAGTATGTTACTGATCCCCAACAATCATCATCGAGACGTCCTGACTGAGATAAACTGCAATCATTTGTAGACAGTCCTCATCCAGTGGATCACAGATGGCAAATGCAGCTTGTGTAATCTAGTCATCTGATATCCAGATCATGAGTATGCGCTCATAGCCCATTCTAATTTCCCAGCCTGTCTAATCAAAGTCAGGGTGGACAGGCCAGTTACTCACATCTATCAATGAAGTACTTCTTCAGTCATTCAAACCTCTTTATACATAAAGAAAAAAAAAAAACATTTTGTACAAAAAAGTATATTCTGCAAAATAGAAATAGTTTGGCATTACTTGTTTCCCATGTGAATACTAAAACTAGTTAATAATTATTTCCTTTAGTGAGCAAAAAGATCATATAATATAAACGAACCCTGAATATTCTTGATATTACGACAATTGCACAGGTATGTATAACATATACAAAAAAGTATATGAATCATATACGCATAAAAGGGAAAAGCTTCTTGATTTATTATGCTGCACAGCACAATGGTAAACACAACCATGCAGATCAGTTTACGTTGCCTTTTAGGGTATATGCCTGGCAAACATTTAAAGCGTCAACACATTTCATAGCGTTAAAANCAGAAGAGATTTGGAGACATCAAATGCTTAGCATATCGGTCTCGTGCTGCAGTTGTTGCTTTCCTTTATAGCATGCAGCACTTTACATGCGCAGCCACCACACACAAACTTACTGCNTGATTTTGTTTGTTCACAGTTAAAAATAACTAATCCATTGTGAAACGTGTGTCATTTCAGACTGTACATAATTACTGCTTTTCGACTATAAACCCCCTGGCAGGAGGAAATGCAGCTGGCACTGTGGCACCAAATTTACCAAAGTTACACATCAGGGCCGCTAATAGCCACAGGTCAATGATAGGAAACGCTGGCCAATAGTTATAGAGGAAAACATTGGCTGAGTAGTTTATATTTCAATTGTCTGTATGGGTTAAAAACTCTACACAAGGTCTATGCCTGACAATGAAGCAAAGTAATCCTGCAAAGGTCATGTTATAGACAGGGGACACATTGCAGTTGGTCAAATGGTATTATATTTAACCTTTGCTTTGTAGTACAGGTTAAAGTCTTATCAAGCGGAGTTTGAAAGATAACTAGAAAATGGGTATCAACGTTTAAAAAGGCTGGAATTGCAATTCACCCATAATGCTTATAAAACAATGCTTTAGGAATAGCCAGCCAATAATAATAATAATAATAATAATAATAATAATAATAAAGTAAACCATCAATGCCTTCTACAAAAGACGCAATATATCCTCCCACAGGCTAAACTTCAGACACCAAGGTGAAAAGCTTCCAAATGTACTGAAGGCCATCTGCTCAGGCGAGTTGTATTGTAAAGAGTCGTATTTCCTGACATTTAAAACTANAACAGGTTTATTCACACATTTACACAATTACTGGTAAAATACAAGAAAATGGTATCTGCGGTATCTTATTGTTTCAGCATTGCAATGCAGCAACGTAATACACATAATAATGGACATTTAGCACAATGACTAACATGAAAATATGGCACTAGGAAGACATTACAGGCGCATATCCCAGATCAGGCTATTACGTGTGACCTGAATATTATGTGTGTCTTGTTTGTGTTTTTGTTCAAGTGTGTGTAATTAAAAATAGCTTAAACTAGGATGTACATAATATCTTCACATTAATAAGAGTTTAATTGCAGTAACATACAGACTCAGCTCACATTTATGTTACTACAGAAACAACCCATGGACAAGAAGAGAGAATAATGTAATTGTTCTGGCTCCTCCATATGGTATTGAGCAAATTAACAAATACAGGATAGAAAAAAAACATTATAACTAATCCTCAGTGAAAGGGATTACAGAACTGCCAGCAGAATCTCAAACCCTGAAACTCATCACAAGAGAACTGCAAGTACAGCATTAATCATTTTACAAGTAGAATAGTGAAGAATAAACAAGCACACATGCTGCCAGCCATATCCCTGGCTGGAAAATAAAGAAATACGATAGAAATGATATAGAAATACTAGAAATAGCACAACAGACCAGAAGCCTTTGTTTCTTACAATGTATTATTCCTTTTAGGTAGTTCATTAAAAGCAGAATGATGGTAACCCTGTGCCCTGACCCGCTTCCATTCATACAGCCCACACCTGTTGTCTGTTTACTACTTTTAGATTTTATGTTTTATTTAGCCCGGGTCAATGCAGGGAACAGACTCTGTCTCNATTACATAAACATGAAACTACCTTGGAGAAAGAAAACCCTCTGTACATGCAATATATACAAGATACATATAGTGTATGGGAAGCGCTAACTGAACAATCTGTGTCAGTCAAGACTTCTTAGTTATCTATGTTCATTCTGCCAAAACTTTTTATTTCTATTTCTTTTCCCAGGTAAGAATATATATATTTCATGTGTGGACTAAATAGTTATTACCTGGACATAATCCATGCACAGATTGCTGTGTAAATCGTCACTATCTCCACAGTCTATTTATATATTACTATATATGGTCAATGTGGGTCTGGATATGGATTCTGAAGTCGATTAATCAGTATTTGGTAATTAAAATAATGTCAATTTCATAAAAAAGAAATTTACTATATTACAAAACNTAACACTATTTGACTTAAGGCGCCTACAGATGCATATACTTATGTCACAAAAACAATGACCTACAAATAGTTTTTCTTTTTTGTTTAGCAAATAAGGAATAGGTCCGTAAAACCAGAAAAATGTACATAATTATAATATTTACCCATAGTGCAANATGTCCAACAGCCAAACTATTACAAAAATAGCATTGGATGTTAAAGTACATTTGTGCACTTTCTATTCTAAACACTGGGATGCAGAAAATAGTCACACACTATGACAACAAAACAATCAGACATTAACGCTCAGTGTAAAAACAAACAACAAAACAAAAGCAAATAAGGAAAACTGTAAGAGTCACATTTCACCACAGGTGCTCGAGCTGGAAACCTCAGCATAGACCCAGGCAGCACACATTGCACAGCTGCTTCTACAGCTATGGGTTATATGGAGGGGTTCAGCATAGACCCAGACAGCACACACTGCACAGCTGC
>JABWIB010003389.1:18222-35793 GCA_016617825.1 Platyplectrum ornatum | reverse complement strand
TGTAAAGAAGGTCTTCAAACATAGACTATATATAAAAAAAAAAAAAAATATATATATATATATATATATATATATATATATATATATATATATATATTCTATCAATAAAACCCACATGAATGATGAACATTATCATTGGTAGAAGTCTTAGGCACATGAATCATGCACTCTGTCTGCACTGGAACATTTTTTTTAATATCCAGTTTAATAGCATGAGACATGCTTATAACTATACACAACATACGGATTACAAAGTGTAAGGAGAGTGGTTAAATGCAAGCTACCCTGGTAGCCTGTCTATTGAGCACCTATATTCATTATGTCACATTCATAATGTATCATTTGTATAAGCTGTTAAAAAGATAAAACCTATTTCATAAAAAAATAAAACCAAACTTAGTGGTGGCATCATAAAGCGGCATTACAATTTTACCAATGTAAGCAACTACCAATGTTACTTTAGCTATATGCTATTAACATGATACCTCCAAACATCCATCTCATTTAACAATACAACATGCGCTCTGAAATTAACCAAATTGTATTAAAAAACAAAACAAAAGCCACTGAACTTAAAGAAAAACCATTCACCAACACACACACGGGCCATGTATTACTCATCAGAATATATACTGCGCATTTTACAGGCACTTAGACGTCGTCATCTCTTACAACATGACTTCCACGGCTCATACCATTACATTCCTTCTAAGGTGCCTACACATGGGAGAGGCCCCAGTGTCTATAAACACACAAGTGAAGTCCTTCTTTGTATGTTCACTAGACAGTAGCACCTCACACGATATTAGAGTTTAAGTTCAGTGGTCTTTTATGTAGGGTACACGAGAAAAAGCCTATAATGGAGAAACTGCAGCAGGCTGAAAATTACAAATAAAAATGTTAGAAATGGTCAAAAGCAATCAGTAAAACCATAATTAACCAACAGAACCAGTGATCAATAGAAGTATGCATGTTTTATACACTGTGGACCGACACACTGCATTAGATTCAGACTTCAGGCACTATTGAATTACTCCCTACTTACGCAAGAGTGCGTAAATCCATGTTGAATTGCAGGGGAGGTAAAATGAATGTCAGTGTGTGCATGCAGGGAGAATACTTTATTGTTACATTTTGCACACAGATACTGACCAGCGTTACTGTTACACTGTTATTAGACTTGGGCTAGGAAACATTATCTATCAACTCTAATACTAGTTGCAACTAATGCAATTTACCTGCAATTCAACATGGTTTTGCCCACTCTTGAGTAAGTCGTGAGGAAGTCAATAGTGGCCAAAGTCTGAATCTGGTTCAAAGCGTTTTGAAAGAATTTGGTAGTTTATATAAAGCACTGGTGATAATTAAGGTGACAAACGTTACACAATAACCTTACACGTGGCCACTGGCAAACTTATACATACAAGCTGATGCTGAGCTAGAATTCCCACACTGAATTGGTAGAAAAAGGAGATGAAGTTCAGCAACAACCCGTGTACATATGATTGCCTGCAGAGAACCCGGTGCACTAGCATTATATGGAGACTGTGATGACTAGATCCTTATTGTCTCATTGACTGTCTGACAGCCTCTTGCAAGGATCTCCTGGTCACTAGGAGGCGGACAACTTCCTCATTCTTTTTTGTGAGACGCTTCCTGGCCTGGTCATGTGTGACCATGGTCATATCCCATCCATTCACCTGTAACAGAGTAAGAAGGGCTGTTAGTAAAATAGAAGCACACTGCTGCATTGGTTTTCATATTGCTCGGTTTACTCTTATGGCAAGTGTACTTAGTGCTGCAACATTATTGTATGGACCCACCATGGAGGTTCTTCTGTGGCCAATGTACTCTCAGATCCAGCCACCGATGTACTGAGACTTTGTCCCCCTTTCCAAGTACAATTCCCTTCATACTTGATCTTGGGAGGTTGAATGCATGTTGTGTTATGATGTGTAATGTGGAGAGGTTTGAGTGAGAGGAAGCACTGCAGTAGGGAAGGTGGAGGATGTATTAAGTTCTGCCCATATGTCATGGATCCATACTACACTACTGTATCCACCAAGAAATATGAAGATTGGGAAGTGTGGGGATTAATGTAGATAGAGAAATCACCATGTGTACTGTCAGCCTTCAGTGACTGAAATTTCTGAAAGTACTAAAAGCATCGTCCAGATGTAATTTTATTTGTAAAACAAAGGTTACCTAATTATATATTTTTAAAAGTGAATAATTTTCAAGTTTAATATATATTGGTCCAGGTCCAGTCCTCCACTATGACCACGGCAAATGCTCAATGCCAGATCCAAGCTGTATCCTAACTACCCACAGGTGAGGGGAGGCCACTTAGTACTATGGAAGTTCCGCATTGTCCAAATGTAGAATCCAGGATAGGGGGTCTGGTTCCTTCTAGTTATAAAGGCCACTCTTAGTGTAATTCTGGACCTAAACTAATAATATGAAACGAAAGTTATCTTTTGGGAAAGAGCATTAGTATGTTTACCTGCATTATCTTGTCTCCCATTTGAAGTCCAGCCACTTCTGCAGGTCCTCCCTCAGTCACACGTGTGACATAAATGCCCTGTAATGTAATGCATTGTAATGTAGGCATTTCACAAGACAATAAAGGCACAATGATAAGGAAACGATCATCCAAGAAAGTAGCTAAGGCCTTGACCCTAGAGATATACAAGTCCAACACTATTATAGTAATAAAATACTTCATATTTTTAGGTCCTTAGGATTAGAGAAACATTAAACAATGTGGACAGGACAGACGGTACCTACGATCCTCAGGATGCACACACAGCCCAAACCCAATTTTCATACGATATATTTTAAAGGAGAAACACCCACCTTATCAGTCTTGTCCTCTGAAAATGGGTTCTGAGAGGGGTCTTGGTCAATGCCACCTCCAATGCTAAATCCAAGGATCAAGTTCTCTCCATGACGCAGTTTATGGATCTCAACTCTTTGCTTTAAAATAAAATGGTATTTTTTATTTCTCTATTTTAAATGAGATTTAAATAAGTATATTATGAACATTGAATTTAAATGACTCAAACATCCCCTACAGGCAGAGACTTGTCCGCCGGCTTGATGCCTGTTCGTGTTCAGAGGCGACACACTGACATGAGGAATCTTGTAGGAGGATAATGGTCAGGAGGGAGTTTTATCAGTGGTTTTGAAATATCTGTATATTGGAAAAATCCTCACATGCAACATGGCACGAAGGGTCCAAATTCTGTCTAGGAACCCCCACATCTTCTTATGTGAAAGCCCTCTCCCCACCAACTTTAACATTGCTAGACCAGCTGCCAACAGTGGCATTATGTGTAACAATATTAGCTTTTTTACTAGTCCTTAAATAAGAATATAATGAAAACTGCCAAAATGTATCACACTGAATAAACTGCTGAGCAGCCAGGAGGCTTTCTAATGAATGTCTGAAGGGAGAAGGCAGGAAGAGATTACCCCAGCTATAACAAGTCATGTCCTATGCAGGGATCGCCTGTCAAAGTCTGCTATGATTCAACAGGAACTGCCTGTGATTAGCAGGAATGCAGGAGTGTCACACACACCTCCATTATCTCATGTTTCCATTGTGTTATCTTACTGTATTCCCAACCACTGGATGTATACACACTTCAGTTATTTCATGATATGAAGCCAGTTGTTTATGCTGCTGTTGATGTATATGTATAAACTACACATCTCAAATCATAATGTAATACAATACATAGAACAAATGACAACCTAACCCGCAGAAAGGACCAAGGGTGTGTGTGTGTGTGTGTGTATATATATATATATATATATATATATATATACACACACACACAGTTCCCTACACAATACATAAAATGAATCAGTAGCGCACAGTCCAATCATTTACAAGAATATAATCAAAAGAGAAACACACATCAATACAGACTGTAATGTACTGAGGATCTGCACATAGATATCACTGTACCCGGAAGGTGAGTGTTACAAGGGATACACCTTATATAAATAACTGGTAAAGGAAGTGGGACTGGGAGTAAATCACTTTCCCTTCATACATGTCTGTAACTACCCAACATATACATCTACACCGGCAGGACTGCGATAATAAAGCAGAATGTCCTATTATACGTATAATATAAGACTGAGCCACCTTCCCCTTTAATACAGCATCTTAGGAATTTGAAGACTTCCGTCACTAACTATTCCCAAATCCAATATCCTAGGGGGAATTCCTCCTTGACATGAAGGCGTTATTCCACTATCTCCTAACAAAGACCCCTCTATTCTCACACGTTAGGAGAGGATTGTCCTCCTGGCTGATACTTTATGAGATCCAGGCAATGGGGGGACGCAGACCCCTTCACATATAAAACCCTCAGCCCATCCCTGAGTGATAACACAGCTGCTGGCTGCACAGACAGAAAGGGAATATATGGTCTGGAAATAACATGTTACCCTGACAACACGGACACCGATGCTCCAGCTATTCTTCATTACATGCACAGGAATGGGGCTTTAACACCATTTATGAAGCACACTCTGACACAGACATTTACATGAACAATAAACTGGCTTAAGTATATTGTACAAAGCACAGGATTGCAGTATAGGCACTAAACACAATGTGCCAGATTCAGATCTTTAGGCACTATTCACTTACACTCTCATGGGTAAAACCATGTGGAATTGCAGGGGGAGGTAAAATGAATGTCAGTGTGTGCATGCAGGGAGAATACTTTATTGTTGCATGTTGCACACAGATACTGACCAGCGTTACTGGTACACTGTTATTAGACGTGGGAAGGAAACATTGGGCTAAATTTACTAAGCAAGGAGAGAGAAAAGGGGGGATGTTGCCCATAGCAACCAATCAGATTCAAGCTCTTAGTTTCATTTACCTGCTGGAGAATGTGAGCTCTATTCTGATGCTGCTACAGGCAACAACATGTTCCTTATTAAGGGTGAAGTCACTTTCTGAGATGTAATAAGACATTGCATAGACTTATTTAAAATGTAACATAAGTCAAGAAACGGAACTGTACCTGTGCATTCTACATTACACAATTAACGCTTATTTATTAGGCGCCGTACAATGGGGAAAGAATGGGTGGGAAAGCAACTTATTCCTCTACATAATGCTTACTGGTAGGAATGTACCTGTACCTGTGCAATGTAACTTATTATCACTGTGTGCTGTGCTTTCTGCAGGCTGTACATAGACTCACATAGCATAGGAGAAGAAGGTTACAGGTACAGGCAAAAGATTTTACCCAAATATGAGGAATAATACAGGGTATTTATTATTATTATTATTATTATTATTACTTGTGATGTCCCAATGTGCATTCATCAATACTTCTATGACTGATGTTTCAATCCCTATGTATGTCAGGGTGGTGTTATCAATGTAAATGACCCTGAGGGCATTGGAGCAGTATCAGGGAAGCTGACCTGTAGATATAGAGGAATATGGAGCCTGGGGGTGTATGAATCACATAGTGTAGACATAGAGATCAGCCCTGTGGCCCCCCAGCTTGGTGTAACACCATGGGCATGGAGAGCCAGAGGATGCCCAGCCTGGCAGGAGAGGGGTTAATGGGGGGGGGGGGCACACGTGTAATACACAGAGACGCTGCACTATGCAGGTCAGTCATGGTCTCGGCAGATGTGTCACACACTGGACACCTACACAACTTGTGGGGGCCACAGGGAGGACCCCGCCACTTACCACCACGGCTGTGACCGGCTGCCCCGGGATGTACGACATCGCTCCGGTAACTCCACCACAAGTCACCGCCACCACCCGCACTGGACAAAGCGAGCCCGGGCCTCAGGCACGCCCAGCTCATGAATATTAACTAACTGACCCACCCGTTATCTGCATAAGGCACGAGCGCCGCCCGCCAACCGGCTCACGTGATCTGCGACGCCCCTCCCACTCATGTATAATGCAGTGACTAGTTCTCCCTCATAACCAAATCGCCGCTAAGCCACACCCGCTCGTCGCAAAGACACGCCTCCACGCTCATGAATATATATAGATATCATTAGGTTTATTCTACCGATACTCAGCTATCATCGTGTCGTTAGTCACGAACTTAAATAATGAATGTGTAGTATAAGTAGGTTTTATCAATAATTAGTCATTAGCCATGCTGAGACTTATAGTTCCACCGTATACGTTCCCTAGAAAACCACCATCAAAAAGTACAACCAGCGCCCTATGAGGTGACGTATGAGTAAGCTGCCATTAGCTAAGATGGCCGCCGCGAAAGGCAGTTTCCGGCTCAGCCGGCGGAGGTGAAAGGTTATTTCCTGTCATTACTCAAGATGGCGGAGAGCTCGCCGTAGGGCTTGTCTGGTGGTTGTCGAGAGAGTACGCGAGGAGGAGGCCGCCGGGTGTGGGTGACGGTGAGGAATCTTCCCCGGAGGTCAGTGTGACGGGGAGGCGGGCTCTGCAGACATCCTCATCGGCATATGGCTGACACATCCTGTACGCCGGCTCTCGCCGTATGTACTGACAGCACTCACTGCTCTGTGCTGTATCAAACCCATCATAGATAATGGAGCAGAGCTAAAGGATGAGTGGACGGGGCTCTGCCTGCCATGCTTATTATTTATTGTATGGGGGGGATAGTCATATATACATATCACACACAACATATATATTGTGTTATGCATAAGGTGTCACTGGGGTGATATAACAGGTGACTGAGGTGCTTTTATCCCCATCATGCTAGGATGATTAAGGTAGGTCTTATTTTTGGGGTGTGTCCTGCTTGATAATGAGATGTTACAGCTCTATGGGTGGGAGAGTCGTGCAGAGGGTACAGTAAGGGCTGTGGGATAGTGTTGAGCTATCCATTAAAGTCAGTGGGGCATCCTGCAATCACTTTGAGGGGTGCCGCTCTGGCCCTCGGTGTCCGACATATAAATGACCCCTATGCATCTGTGCAGGGCACCCCTGGCTATCCAGGCATGGAAGCCATGAGGAGATCTGGAGCTTTGCCAGTCCAAAGCCAGCCACCCCATCCAGGACCATGAGCCGCCTAGTGTTCACATAGCAAATAAAAAATAACAAAAAATCTGATAATTATAAATCCTCTGCTCCAGTCAAGCATGGTTTGGGGTTTTTTAAGGTTCAGGTAGGCCCTTATTTGCAGATGATCCTCTAGACAAGGGGTTCCCAGCCAGTGGCACAGCCTACACTCTCTGGTGGATAGATCTTTTAGGAGCATTTCTGTTTTAACCTCATGTAATACTGGTTGGTAGAAGGTATATGACTGAATTACATATTCTGCAGATCGTTACAAATATATGTAATAAGTATATATGGGGAGGGGGAATGTATCTGCATGATGTCACAAATAAATATATACACAAAAGGTAGTAAACATGTAAAAACTAAGGAGGTGATAGCGGGACTAGAACAGGGGTAGAGGTAAAAACAATCCAAACAATTACAGAGGTGTGATGATGTCATGTTCACTGTTTATGCAATGGAATGATGAGTAGAAATGATGTCATTTTCCTTAATTTGTGTTTCTTTTCCCTGCACAGACATAGCAGAAGCCCATACAGCCAGGAGCAATGGCCGCAATAGCCCTGAAGCGAGAAGGTCCACAGTTCATTAGTGAAGCTGCAGTACGAGGGAATGCAGCGGTGCTCGATTATTGCAGGACATCGGTCTCTGCCCTGTCCGGAGCCACAGCCGGGATCCTCGGTTTAACGGGCCTGTATGGATTCATCTTCTACTTCCTGGCCTCCTTCCTCCTCTCCTTGCTTTTGGTATTAAAGTCCGGCCGGAGGTGGAATAAATATTTTAAATCGAGGAGGCCACTGTTCACCGGAGGCCTCATAGGCGGCCTCTTTACTTATGTCCTGTTCTGGACTTTCTTATATGGCATGGTGCATGTGTACTGAACTCTGCTGTGTGCATCTGCCTTTCAGTAACACTCTTTTTAATGGAATTCAAAGACTCCAGCCCAAATGTTTATTTCACCCGTCAGATTTAGTTTTTAAATTGAAATGATTGCTTGATTTCTGTTAGTAACTTATAATTCTGTATGTTTCCTTTGATTAAAATCATTACACACTTCTAAAGTGACATGTATTTTGTCTAACAGTTCAGTTTAACGTTTACTGAAAATGTATGCCTTGAAAGTAGAAGTCTAAAAATCTATATATGCAGTGTGTACAGTATCTGTATGTCTGTTAATGTGTGTTCTACTGTTCACCTTATTTACCATCCACAGAGACATGTATGCTAAGTAAAACCTGCTGCTGCTACTTCAGTGACTTGTCTTGCATTCATTATATCCACTGATGGCTCTATTTATGTATTACAATAACGCTATGCACATGGGAAGATAGCGATAGATTAACTTGGTATTNCTTATAAAAGTAAATGGCATGTAAGCATGGATTCTACCGACAGTCTTGTTTCACTATGCACTGCAAATGCCCCGGGGCAAGTGTATTAGAACCCAATTCAATGGAATGCCTAGATGGGGAAACGCTCAGTGCATGCTGATTCTTCCCTATATTGCGTGCAATGAAAAATCCTTGATGTCATTTCCCCTTTATATTCCTGTACTGGACAGGGAATAGCGATATTTACACTTATACATGGTCATATTTATGGAGTAATTGGTTATACAACCGTGCTGAAAACAGAACTATGCTGCTTTCAAATAAGATGTTTAATACTTTTGCATAAAGATGATTGATAAGGGATTTAACTGTCAAAAAAGAAATTATTAGTGAAACCTGCCTACCTTAAATTAATTTTAATATAACATACAATTATAATATAATATATAAGAGCCTTGCTGTACTTTTTTGTAATTTGAGGGCTTCAGTGGCCATTGTCTCCAAGTGATGAATATTTAAACTACTTACAACTGTTCACTATGAGAGAGGATAGTTACAACTGGGCCAAACCATGCTGATATTAGGGTAGGCAACCTGTGGCTCTGCAGGTTTTGTCAAACTGCAAGTCCCAGCATGCTTTAACTGCACAGCATGCTGGGTCTGGCAAAGCATGCTGGATCTTGTAGTTTTACAATACCTGTAGAGCTGCAAGTTGCCTACCCCTGCTTTAGGGGAACACCCGTAAGAGGTGAATATAATTGTATTGCATGTACAGAATATGCTGTTGCACATAGAACTCACAAACTGCACAGCTTTATGTTTAACGTGTAAATTAACAACAAGGAAACCTCCAAACTCTAATTGTGTTTTCACAGTTTATACATGCCTTTTCCTGGAGTTTAATGTTTGATTTTGCCACAGGCTTTGTCCTTACTCCAGGGCATAAATTTACTAAACTGGGATTGGAAAAGTGGGGATGTTGCCCATAACAACCAATCAGATTCAAGCTTTCATTCTCCAGTATGTAAAATTAAACTGAGAGCTTGAATCTGATTGGTTCTGTCCTCATTGCAGCAGCTTGTAAGGTCTGGACTGGGTCACTGGTGCTTAAAGATCCTCTTCAATCAAACCTTCTGAATGCATCTCATTTACATGACTAAGATAACCTGTATTATACACAGGAGTATATTCTGCTGAACTAATGAAGACAAATAAACAGCCTCATTATGTAGCGTATTCCCATGAGACCATTCATCGTGTACAGTGGGTGCTCAATGATCTCTAGAGATGCCCAGAACAAATCTGAACTACAGTATCCTAACAGTAACTGCAAGTCCCAGCTATAATTTTGTTAGAGAACTAGCACACCACTATAACAATAATAACAGGTTATATTAACCTGTGAGTCTATCCATCATCAAGTTTTATTGGGGTATTGCCCTCTGTATAACCGAATATGGAGGTGCTGCCTCAGAATCTGGATACAGTTTACACAGAGAAAAAGCGATTCATTTATTGGGCGCACTCCAATATTTTCCCAGTAGTATGATAAAACTCAACTTTTATTAAAAACCTTTTAAAAATATTTTTTGTACCACTAGTGTAAAGCGAAATTTTATTAAAAATATAGATTAAGGAGAAATAGTGCAAAAAGCTAGAAAACTTNGGGAGCTTTCGCTATATGCCTGCTGTTTACTGATTGGTTAGTTTTGCTTCACATAGCTGTCTGTCTGCTAGGGACCAATCATCATCTTCTAAGCTAGAAATTCAAAAATAGGGAGGGATAAAGTTTATATTAGAATATCCATTATTCTTTATTAGCGATCATTCCGTTTTTGCCGGTAAAAATAGCGGTAATTCCCCCTTTATCACATATTGCTCTTCAATACAATTTTTCCTTGTATTTTTGGAGTGCAGGGCTTAATTGTTGTTGTGATCTCTTTGTTATCTTTTATCTGATTGGTAGCTTTGTCTCACCATTGTTGAGATCACTGCTCTGATAGGCTGTTGGCTTGTTCAAAGGGGAGAATATGTTAAAATATATACATAAAGATTAATATAACATAAATAAAATCTCCTACATTTGCAAGTTTTTTTTAAACTATTACATTTAACCTTAGAGCACCTGGGGGGACATTTACTAAAGCAGTGTACTAAAGAGTGTGACGGTGAGTGCATCCCGTTCAGGCACACTCTCTGATTGCAGCCAAATATTATTATTATTATACTATATATATATATATATATATATATATATATATATATATACACACACACATTTTTTTTATATAGTATTATATGTTTATGGGGGGGGGTTAACACTTTTTTTCCCAAATGTCTGTGTACATGAGGTGTGTATTTTTTATTTGTAAATATACCCTTTTATAGGCTTTTGCATGGGGAAGGCGCCTCTTTTAGTTTCACCTGATGATGTCACCTCACGAGATGCACGATTCCTATACAAATCATTGGTAAACTCGCATGAGACAGATGAAGATGAATCTGCATTCATAGATAACAACAGAACTGTGTCTTTACATTCTGTGATCCAAAGCTAATTCTTCGCCTTGTTTTTGTGTCAATGTCTCTATTACAGTATTCCCTGTATTAACGAGAAGGCGAGAAATCCTTTTAAAAATAACTTCTTTATTGGACTGATCGCAGTACCCTGTAAAGTCCAATCCATGCTTCAAGAAGATAATTACAAAAATGGTAGGTTGGTCAGTCAAGATGTAGGAAGCTAAGATAATAACACTGCCCTCTAGTGGTAGATATTAGCTATAGCCGCTCCTTTGACAAGTCTCTTTAAGTGCATAGATTAGTAAACCACATAATGCAGAGCTGTAAGTGTACTGCAGAATTATTGCTGTGTGAAATCATAATGTAAGAACCCAAAGAATAAATGATGTAATGCTGCATTTTCAGGTGCATCAAGTCATCAGATATTCATCTCCTAGCATCACAATTGCTGAATGAAGCAGTTGATGGAAAAATCCAGCGATGCACCAATATGTACAGGCCGGGTTGTCTAGGTCCTCCTTCTTATCACATATTTATCTCTGGCGTCATTCATTAGGTCTCCGCACTCTGTAGCTGTCTTAGTTGGTCTGGGGCGTCAAGGCTTTGTGACTTCTTTAACCCATTAAGGTGCAGGGTTTTCTTTAATGATCTGTGAATATAAATGTATTAACATTTTCCATGAATCTACTTTATATTTCACTTACCTAACAATGTAGCTATCACATGTAGCCATGGCTTAACATAAACATTTAACATACATAGGAACAGATTTATACTATACTGACTGGGTATACACTATAAGATAAATTCAGTGTATAGGACGTGTAAATCTAGACATTCATTCATCTTCACCGTTTTGACTTATACTGGGCATAAATCTTGTTTAATGAGTCTTATAAGAGCGATAGAAAGTGGATCATGTCAAATTTGTTTGAATATATCTTTGGACAATTGCCATGAAATGACATCTATTAGAATGTATGCCATCCTTACTGGCCAACAGGTCCAAGATATTGTGGATGATGGACTCGAAAGTGGCTTTCTATGTTTTGACAAATAAGCTATATAAGCGGTGACATAAGGTTTAAAATGATAAAATACCTGTATCAATACTATATTCATGGGCCCAGTGGTTAGGTGGAAATTTAGAAGTGAGGGTATGGACATTCAGAAGTGACAGTATGAAAAAAATGAATATAATGGAAGTCAACGGAGATTTGTAGTGGAAGAACTGCCGGTATGGCATACCCCCATATACACCCCACTTCAAGCCCTGCATGCACCTATATTTACTAAACTGGAATGGAAGGGTGGAGATGTTGAATATAGCAACATATGTCCCAGTATGTCCCAATAAAGAGACAAACTTAGTATTTAGTGTTAAATTCAATAATATTTTAACACTCACCACAATGTGCCAATAAAAAAGGCTGGGGCTTAGGCAGAGCTGGAGCTTATTTCTTCTGATCCCGGCCCCAGACATGTTGGGAGGTATGTATTAATCAGATTCTTGCAGATTCTCTATTATGTATAAAGAAACTGAAAGCTTAAAACTGATTGGTTGCTATGGACAACATCCCCACTTTTCGATTTCTGCAGTTTAGTCAGGGTCGCTGACTTTTGGTTTCTCCCTGCCATTTGCATCCAAATGCTGGCAGCATAGGGGTGGGGTGGAGGGTGTGATTTATGCAAATAACACCCAGATCCTTGCCTCTGGATGGAAAATTCACGCTTCTACTATGAGTGGGGTCTGACGCCATCAAGTCCCGCTCTCCATAGTAACAACCGGGGCTGAATGCAGTGATTTTTATTAAGCCCAGGTCCCTGGAGATTTTCTGACTTTCCCGGGATAGCGGGAGAAATGTCCGAAATCCATGAGTCTCCCAGATATTCCGGGAGAGCCGGCAACCCTAAATATAGGCCATGGTGCCTATTCATGTGTGAGATGAACAGAGATGAACAGTTCAGGTAATAACATTTGCTTGGTGTACACTATGCACTCTGCAGTGTCTATGGATACATCATGATGCTGTTCTGCTCTTCAGGGGGTCCCTTAGAGATTATGAACACCTATTCAGGATACATTAGATTAGTTTGGTTAATGAATTTTTATTATTATTTTAGGTAAGCTAATAATAATAATAATAATAACACACAATACACAGTGAGACACACAATGAGTCGGGGGCTCTCCGTCTCACTTACTTCACTTCTTCAAACTTCTTGTCCCTGTAAAAGTTGCTCTTCTTGATGAAGTACAACAAGACCAGGTCACAGAAGAACGCTCCCTAGAATTTGGGGAAATGAAAACCAGGAAATAACTGGTTAGTGTTATTGTGTAATTAAGAATATTTGTGAGAACATAAATGGCCCAGAGATTAGATGGAAGCTGCATATATTATGTCATGTAGCAGCATTGAAATAGGGACTGGTGATCCGGAGTTACTCAACAGAATAAGATATATTGCCAACATGGAATATATCACCAGTCTCCAACACAACAGGGCTGCTGGTTTTTACTGTATTTGGTTCCTCTAGACTGGCTCACGACCTCTAGACGCCCATCTGTAGCACGGACTGTGTTTTGTTTCTGCGTCTTTTATGTTTTCCAATTATTTTCCCATCTCTCTGTTTTCTCTTTGCTTTCCCCATATGCCCTTATAGCCGCTATCTAACAGGCACTGCTGACGTTTCCAACCCCCCCCACCGCTCCCCCTTCCCCCCTTCTCACCCCCTTATTAACTACACAATTTAATGCATAGGTCAATTCTATCCCAGTATGAGCCGTCTAATTATGGACTGGTCTTAACCCTTGCACTCCCTTCCACCACTTTACATATTTCCCTGCAATTACCTATGTGCACAGGCTTACATTCCACTGTATATATGCCAGAGCCTGTACATTGTTATCAATGTGTATGACGATAAGGATCATGTGAAGGTGAGATGCAGGGATAGTGCACCCTAGCGGAGACCTAGCACCACTTCCCTCTAAACCTTATCCCCCTTCCCAACATTGCATAGGAGAGTGGGAGCGCCACTGTTTAGGATGAGCGACAGGCAACCTACAAGGCCGGCTATTTATTTACATGCCGGTGGAGGCAGCAAGGAGGTGCTTTTGCCACCACCAGGGCCCGGTGCTTTAGACGTTTGCAAAAGATAAAATATTATAAATACATCATTCGATGATGGGGTCCTTATTCCTAAATAGGACCTGAACTGCACAGCGTGTGCTGTCCCCCAGTGATTGTGGGGGGTTTCTGGCATTATCTGCGCAGCACTGCATACATCCGTGGTTCTATATAANAATAAATGATAAGAATTGTTGCACTCAGTTTTATACAGAGATCAGTTACATCTATATAACATTTATATATAACATTATTATTAGAGGTTCTAAATAAAAAATTCCAGGATCCCACATGAATGACGCCACCAATAACCAGAAATGGCCTTACCACGCCCATGAGGGCTAGCCCAGAGCCAATGTTGATGATTGTTGGAATGATATTAAATTTTCCGGCCTACAGAAAAAGAAAAGAAGATGTATTAATGAAAGGCAATAGATTTTTATTGTGATCATTACCGTGACATACAAGAGAGAGAGAGAGAGAGAGATACGGTGCCACGTGCAGTTCATATTTCCCGCTTCCACAAATCACTGTGGGCTCCATTTACTAAGTTGATCTTCAGGTGATAATGGCCATTTCCAAGAGGAAAGGGGCATTATCACTTGGAAAGGAGCTATGTTTATACTGCTGTTTCCATGGTCATCCAAGTTAATACTGTATGGAGAAGCACCTTGTTATACTAACTAACTCCTTGTACAAAGTTTGTCATTATGCTCCAGGAGTAATAATAATGCCATGTAAAGACAGCGTTATGGTTAAAATTACAGCCACTTCCCCCCCATCTACCAGACCCATGGAAGCGCTGGTCACTTATGAGCCAGACGCATGCATTCTAAAGCTGGGCATACACTATAAGATAAATTGTTCAAATCAAAAGAGCGGGTAAAACCATGATGAATTGCAGGGGAGGTAAAATGAATGTCAGTGTTTGCATACAGGGAGAATACTTTATTGTTGCATGTTGCACACAGATACTGACCAGTGTTATTGTTACGCTGATATTAGACTTGTGCTGTAAACATCAGCTGTCACCTGTAATACTGATTGCAACTAATGACATTTACCCCCTCCCCCCTGCAATTCAACATGGTTTTACCCACTCTTGAAAAATCTTTCGATTGGAACAATTTATCTTATAGTGTATGGCCAGCTTTAGTCTTAGAATTGAGATAATGGAGTGACAGCTCTCTCTCTTTCTCCTCTACTCAGCACTATTATCATCCTCTGCTCATTGGACCGGAACCAGGCTTCCACTCAACTCCCGATTTACTCAACTTTCAATTGGTTGTGATGTTCTGTGCATGCCCCTACCTAGGTTATAAAGTGGAGCTATACACAGGGGGCTATCTGCTTGCATAAACCCCACACCGGAGAAGTAGATAAGCATGCAGATAAGGCATCATGAGCGGCATTAATATAGGCAGCATAGATACATGAGCATGATGCAAAAGGGGAAATATTGTCTTCTTAGATTTGCATATTACCAAGACAAGAAAAAAGGAACGGATTGTAAGGGAGGACAAAGTGCCACAGGACAATGCCATTAACAGAAGCAATGGATTGGTAGAAACCAAACAAGGGTTAAACTGTTCCATAAGAAAATGAAGAGTTGTGTATGCAGAAAGAGTTCTAAGGAAGAATGAGTATGGAAGATATAATAATATAATAATATAATGTCATACCTTTCCATTCACCAATATATCAAAACGAATACCATAAGCTTTTATAAGCGTCCTGTAATCCGTTCCATTAACATCACGGTAATACTTAGCAAATCTGCACAAAAGGAAAAAAAAATCATGTATCATACAGATTCTATATTGTTAGGATTATCTGTAATGTAGATAACTCTACATACTGTTCCCTACCACTTGCAGGCACTTCTCTGGGTACCCCAGGTGCAAATCTCCTGAGGCAGTGATGTTTAATGTAAATCACTGCATTAGCCCCAATAATTTGGGAGACGGGGATTCGGGTTTCATTTGCATAAATCACTTCCTATGCACCGCCCCCAAGCTACTGTGGTTTTGGTTCCACATAGGACGGAGAAACCAGAAGTCAACAACTATGACCAAATCTCATCAGTACAGTACCTCAAGGGGAAGCCTAGATCCTGTCCATTATCATCCTCAGCACAGTACAGTATTGCCTCTGAAGGTTAGATCTGGCCCATTATGATTATCATTACCTAAAGGTGATATGCATGTTATGTGCCTTCATGTCACATTGTATTTGCCTTCTTGTCCTCTGTGCTATCATGAGCAGCCACTAGGGGTCGCTAGCCATGTGGAAGTGCTGACCTCTGCATTCCCAGCCGTGCATGCTTTTCTATTTCTTTATATGTGATGTCCTAGCTTTTACTTAGCACGAGTAGCTCTTTTTGGAAATAGTCCGGAGTGCTAGCTGCCTGCAGCTCAGCCTATCCCCACCATCAGGGACTCCAGTGCAGACAAGGCTTCTACTTAGACACTACGCTTGGTCAGCCACGACTTTCACAATCACACATGAGACACTGTAATGTCGAAATTTGTTGTTGATATTTTTGTATCTACTAGTGGCATGTTTGTACCTGAAATTGTATCCAGAAGAGACAGATTTTTCCGTGAACTTGTTATCCAAGCGAGTAAATGAATAGTGAGGGTGGCATTCAGAAGGGTCCTTGTCCAAGTTACAGTCCCACTCTATCTCTATGCCAATAACTCCACCCTGAAAATAAAAAAGATATTTATAATATTATAGTTTATCTGTCAACTATCATCATATTTAAATAAAATATGCACACATCACGTCTTTATTTTCCTGTACACCCTTGCAGTGGAAATTATTTTTGTAAGTGGTGACATATGGGACCAGATCCAGACTCCAATGTAAGTTTTTTTTTTTACTTCCCCTGAAATTCATCATGGTTTTCCCCAGCAGTAACTGTGTGCTCTTGTTTTATCTCTGAATCTGGTCCAAGGTTACCACTTCCTACAATTGGTGTATATAGTATCATACTTCTATCATCTAAAGTGTGCATTTATACTAATAAATAGTAAAACATGTTACTATGGAATGAAGTAAATGAAACATTCTTATAGCAATACTGAGACTACTACTGAATACTAGTGACTGGGATCAGGTTCTATGAACTTGTCCCATTAGCAGCAATGTAGATCTCACATGTGGACCAGATTCAGACTTCAGGCACTATTGACTATTAACTCACAACTTACTCAAGAGTGGCAAAACCATGTTGAATTGCCTGAGTTGCCTGATATGATAAACGATTAAATAGTTGCCTGATATGATATTTCCTAGCCCACGTCTTATAACAGTGTAACAGTAACACTGGTCAGTATCTGTGTGCAACATGCAACAATAAAGTATTCTCCCTGCATGCAAACACTGACATTCATTTTACCTCCCCTGCAATCACCTTTTACCCACTCTTGAGTAAAGCTAGGCACACACGGTAAGATAAATTGTTCCAATTTCAAGAGTGGGCAAAACCATGTTGAATTGCAGGGGAGGTAAATTGAATTAGTTGCAATCAGTATTA
>JABWIB010003388.1:4771-36987 GCA_016617825.1 Platyplectrum ornatum | reverse complement strand
TCTTTGGACATTACATTATTTGTGCATCATGACAACTGGCAATCCTATGTGACAAATGAATGTGGAGATGGAAGTGGTTCAGTGAAGCAGTCTAGGTGGCCAGGGGCCACCAATCACCTACTTCACGCAACAGTTGCCATAGCNTCTGGCACCAGTGGGTCCCATAGCTCCTGGCCTGCAACTGGGAGATGGCCTCTCTGAGGAAGTCGCGACCCCATGCCACTACTGATAAAATAGTCAACATTTATTTATAAAATAAATGGCAGACATGTTTCTGTCTCATCTTACTGGTTCCTACTCTTTTGTCCCAGGCATTTCGGGCTATAAGTAGTTAACATACAGGGTGTTTAGCTAGGGGGCAGTAGGGTTGGTTAGNTAAAAGGTGATGAAATGTGAATATTCCTGCAGTACTGTAGCTTTCAATAATGGAATGCCTCCCTTTATACCCACGTCTATGACCCAACCCCCACCTTAGTCTGGCAGTGCATCAATCTCCCTACAGCAAAGTGTTACTGCCTGCCTCTCTTTAGCTAGGGTGGTCTCACAATGTCCCAACACTTTCCAATTTTCACATAGGGTGGCTATAAGCTGACAGCTTTAGCTGGCACACATACGCCTTATGTGTTACCCAGCCTTTCAGCCAAACACCAGACATGATAACCATGGCTGTGCTAGACAGGATGGCCAAAATCCCCCTAGTCGTAGCCCCAGCTGCAAGGAATGCACTCAAACAACAAGCAGTAGTAACACATCTGCTCCAAATCAACATTTGGCCCCACAAATAAACACCTATGGAACCCTTCATGCTCTTATTAATATTAATGCCTCATCTCTTTCAAAGTCTGGATCATTTTCTTAAGCCTTGCCCAACATCTTCCATCAAAATCAACAAAGGATGCACCAGGGCCTCAGGCATCCACTGACAGAATCAGTATGATGTCCTCAAGGACGGCCCAGCACCTAACCCCCAAATAGGTTCCACTGGATCCCATAATGCCACTCTGGATTCTTTATCGTCCCAGTTGCACCTGCAGAAATTGTTGCATTCAAAATAGACTTGTGGCCAGTACGTCAGTATGACATCGTATTAAACAAGGCTGGTGTGTCATGTTCACTATTACCTATGAGGGTAAACATGCATTAACCAACACCACGTAGAAGGGTGGCATAGGCAAAACGACGTACAATAATTTCCAAACCGGAAATAACATGAGATAAAAGGGAGAAAAACGTATAATTGCTATTTACAACTGCTGTTGACCAAGATCNTGAGTCCTAAGACCCAGTTTTGAAACTCAAATGTACTCTGTCTTATTAAAGGAGTGACCTCAAGTTATTACAAAAACAGCTAATAGGTGCTAAAAGGCAGGACTCTTTCCCTATATTCTAAGCAGCATATGTAACACTAGTCCATAAAAAAAAACAGTAGTCTCCAATGCTTCACAATCTTGTGGTCCAACTTGCTTTTCCCTGTAATGGACCAATGCTCTTTATGCAAACAGATAAAAGATAAAATGAAAGAAAATAATAAAAATTTCGAATAGAGACTAAACATAAAAATAAATGACAATTTTAATTCACATTAAATACATACAAATCCACCTCTCACCCTCTGGGAGCCTATGTTATATCCATATATTTATTTGTTTTTATAGATGTGTGATTTTTGAGCATCAAAAATCACTCTCCCCGCTGACAACCTGTCCATGTGGGCAGAACATGAAAGCTATAGAAAGAATATGGTGAGCGTTTCCACAACAGCTATAGCAAGAATATTATGAGAATTTCCACAAACATTATGACGGTGCCCTTTGCATAAAAGGTGGCGTAAAGGCATCTGTATGAGAGTAGCACAATTGTCCATAGCCAGCACACAGCAGCCCTTTCAGAGGATGCAGCCTCGAAATGCCCACTCATAAAACATAAATGGGAAATGCTAAGACGATACACCTGCACCCGTTGTTATGGTACACACCCAACCAAAGATTGCCCATCCACCAACAAAACATCCACTCCAGAGAGCGTCCTCTGGTGCAAGGCACCTTTCCCTATAAAAATGAATCACATTGCCCCTTGGTTTGATTACCCCATAAGGGAGTCAGTTCAATTACTTATAATGGCTTCCATTAGGGTTTTAAAGTATCCATTTTGGGTACAGTGTCTACTGCTACACCCTGCAACCTTCAGCATGCCAGTTCCTCACAATGATTACAGCAAAAGTTCAATGCAAAAGTATAGCTGGGTATAAAGTTTGGACCATTCAAATTCTCACCATTAAAAAATATTAACTTGTGTTGTACCCAAACAAATCTCCTGAAAAATTCTGCCTAATACAATACCTTTTGCATCCAGAAGGATCTTCTGTAAATGATGCCATCGACNGAATGGCCTGCTCCGTTTCCTACCAATTCTTCAAGAAGCACTGGAGATGATTGGCTGTAATGGGCACTGGACATTATTGGCCAAATTAGATATTGCATTGGCTTTCTGTCTCCTCCCTTTACATCCTGACTCTTTTTGATATATGGACATCTAGCTTCCAGAAGGTTAGTTCATTTATGTCTCTCATTGGTTGTTCCATNCCCTGTGCTCTCTTCAGTTCATTCTTGTGACTGGTGACTGGTGCGTCACTGGTCACTGATCTTTGGTCCATTACTTAGATTACTTTTTGTTTATTGGTTCTGCNAGTTTCACTGTGTACACCAAAAAGCTTATGAACACCCAATTCCTTTTTGACCATTTTGGCGTCCGACAAAACTGAAGGTCCTACTAAATGCCTTTCCTTTCTACATATAGAAATTGACACTTTGGCTGGCGCATGCTGACTCCCTTTAGACAAAGTACAGAAACTTTTCGCAAAACACCTACAGATTCACTAACATGCAAGCATGCTATTCCCAAGTGAGTTTAAATAATTCCTGGGCCTTTTAAACTTTGCCTCTAAAGTTTATTACCATGGGCAGGGTTTTCTCCTGGCTGCTCGAATGGTCCATGTAAGGTGTCAAGAAATCTCAACACTTTGTTGACCTCTCTAAAGCATTGCAAAATGATATGGCCATATAGATGCAATTCATCATTGCCAGTCTCACATAGCGACTAACAAGGAACTTGAGTAGTTCACAGATGCTGCAGAATCCAGAGGCTTTGGAGCCTATTTCTAGGGTGTATGGTGTGCAGAACCTTGGCCGACCTTGTGGGNACAACAAGGTCTGACTGCCAATCTTCTTGTGTTGGAACTATTCTCAATTGTCATGGCAATTGAGTTATAGNCAAGGGAATTGCAGGACCTTAGTATTTTCTTTTTGTGTGACAATCTGGAGTGGTTCAGTCCATAAACCAGCAACGATCTTCATCCCTGCCAGATTTCGCTGCTGAATACATTAGTACTGTGCTGCCTTGAGTTTAATATTACATTTCGAGCACAGCATGTCCTTTGTGCTGACAGTAGTGTGGCCGATGTGCTTTCCCGTTTACCACTCTGTAGCCGTTGGGCAGTTTATGAAAAGATTAAATCCAATTAGCATGTGGTCAGTTCAGTTTGCTTATAGTCACAGATGTCATTTATTATACCTAATTCCCATATCTTTCATCAAGTGATGTTATTACTGCACCTACTTGATATGTTTTCCAAATTCAGTGATCACCGTGAAGCTCACAATGTGTGGTCAGGAATAGTGCATCCATTCTGATGTGATACCCCAGAAGTCAATCACAGAAATGGCACTGATTGGTCAACTATGGGGAAACTTCTGGAAGAAGCCAGAAACATCAGTTGGTGAAGCTGGTAGTGCCAACTGTCAGTTAAGCTGTGAGGTACTTAGTGAGTGGAAGATCAAGCCTGGTGCACATGGAGCAGCTGAAAGATGGACTGTGCTGAGTGAGGCATGAGACGCACAAGATCAAGCCCCGGAAGGGGGGGGAACAGGGAAGCTAGATAGANGCTATAAGCTACAGTGTGAAAAAAACAGCTGCATGGTAATAAACGGGAGAGACCCTTGCCGTAATGGATACAGAACCAGATGAAGAGAGAAAAGAAGGACGGAAGTGAAACAATAGAAAGTATAGACAGCTAAGTAACAGGCGGGACGAAAAAGCACCACAGAGGATACAAGGCCCGGAACTAGTAGAATCGTGGCATCCTGTAGCAGGGCAAAATACAGGACACAATGGGGTATATTTACTAAGCGGTGAGACTGGAAAGTGGGGAAGTTAAGCTCTCAGTTTCACTTTACACTCTGGAGAATGTGAGTTCGAATCTGATTGGTTGCCATGGGCAACTTCCCCACTTTCCCCACTATCTCACCGCTTAGTAAATATACCCAAATGACTTTTAGGAGGAGTCAACAGGCAGCTGGGACCTGCGAACCCTTCCTTGCAGCCAAGTAACCTCAGTAAAACTCTGATATTGTGGAGAATTGTTGCTATAGTGATACTGGTCCTGCCATAGATAAGGTTCCCTGTTAGTTAGCCAGGAGTTCTCAAGGTATATTTACTAAGCAGTGAGATTGAAGCAACCAATCAGATTTGAGTTCACATTCTCCAGTGTGTAAAATGAAACTGAAAGCTTGAATCTGATTTGTTGCTATGGGCCACATCCCCACTTTCCAATCTCACTGCTTAGTAAATTTACCCACACACGTTTGTATTAACCCCAGTGAGCTAAAGTTGCAGTATTTGCATCAAATTGAATGATACTTTGTACTGCGGTACTAGTATACTGCAGACACTTTGTGGCACCTAAAGTGTTAATAATAACTTTTCATATATATATACACAGATTTAATATCTAGCTATGTCATTCTGAAATAAATGTAACATAACGCTAGCAAGTTTAGTTATCACTTAATAATAGCAATAGTGTGCTGTGACTGCAGCTTGGAAACGTGTCATTAGTGAATAGCAAGGGCAGGTAATAGTAAGAACCGGGGGAGAGTGCTGAGGGAGCTATTTCTCTAGCATTGCAGCCTTCCTTCTGGCACACCTCCCACATTTTCCTCTCAGCACAAATACCACCACAGAGGATGCGTATGTGCGCGGCATTCCTCCNGCGTATCTCCTTTTGGATAGCGATGCGTGCTGTCGTACCGCACTAGCTTGTGCACACGCCTCCGGAGACCGCCAGCTGCTTCGTCACGTGCCGACTCGATCCCTAGTCACAAGCATACGCCGGCTGTAAGGTGCGTTATATGCGCTAGCAGCAGTACAATGCTTTGTATTGTGTGGAAACGGTTTTCTTAAGGTTTGTAGTTTTGGGGGGATTTTGNGATATTTTGTTAGACATAAATTCTAATGTGACGATGCTTTGTATGTATTATTAACTATACCTATCTGTGTGTGTGTGTGTGACTGATTACATAACCAGAAATGTTCCCGTTCTTTGTTTATGGGTGTTTAAAAAAAAATTCTAAAACTTGTTAAACTTGTCCTCGTGTTAACAAACCATGAAATGCTCATTTGGCCTTCCAGCATGTAGCATTCCTCCTGTGTAGTATGAGTGGTTGCCATTGCTCCCCAGCTGCTGACTCTGTGCCCAATGCTGCTGGTGCCTGTAGGGAGGGGTGCATACCCCACTAATACTAGCTTCTTAGGTATTCTGTATGTTGTGGTAGCTGCTGAGCATCACTATGGAATGACTTAAACTGGGCATCCACAAGAACCACATAGTTCTAGTGGAAATTGGTACCTAGAAACAGATCATCACCCCGTCTCCGGACCATCCACTGGAACAATATAGTTCTAGTGGTGCCCATTGAAAAATACAAAATATCCTGGAAACAAAGAGAAATAAAATAAATAAAGCCATACTTACCATTTAGCAGCAGAGGACTTTCTGTATGCGTGACGGCATCACGCATACAGAAATGTGATGTGAGACAGTGGTCGTTAGCAGAGTGCAGGGTACGGAAGAGAGTGTGGATGGAGATGAGGAAGGTGAGGTATGGAGCAGAAGAAGAGGAGAGAGCTTTGTATGTTGCATACACATATATGTTAATGTAATATAATTGCTTATTGAACTTTCTTTGCTCTTTAAGTATGCAACAAGTTACTTCACATTTCAGCTATAAAGTTAATGCCCTTTGAACATTGTACTGTGTTCTAGAACAAGTCGGTTGCTAAAAATAGAACATTTCAAGCCTTTGATTTGGTAGTAACCACATGCTGTTTAATGAAATCATCTTAACAGTTAGGGTTTTAAACTTGGTAATAGAAGTAAAATTGTAATGTGTTATCTTTGACTATATTCAGCGTATTTATTTCTATAAATTTCCTTCTGTGTGGTATTAAACATAGGAACAAGATATGTAGAAAGAAGAGAAACAAATACTGACAAGATTGGTTCCATAGTACGTTACGTTGGACTGTACTAATAAATACAGTCCAAAGTTAATACGTTAATAATAATAATAATTTGTTCCCATCTCCTGCATGAGACACAATACATGAGTGATGAGATGTAAATCCGTAATTAGTGAACGTATTATACCCCTTTTCCACCAAAAACCCTGGAATTTACCAAGGTAAAAAGACCCCTCTTTCCCAAGTGTCATCCTGGGTGTTTCCACTGAATGAAGTGGAGTATTGTAACCTATGCTGCATCCATGCAGATCACACCAGATTTATATGGGGTGGCCACTCAACACATTACGGCATATTACAGTAGCAACGTGTGCCGGCACGTGTGTCACTACTATACTTATTCATAGAATAGCACTGGCACACACTGCTAGTGCAACATAAAAAAACCTAGGACAGTAGGCTGATAAATGGTGCACTCAATTGTCCTCGTATATCAAAAATGAAGAAGCTGTTAAAACGCTATCTTTTATTACAATTAGACTAAAATCGATGGGGTAATGGTAATCCCAACAGGGTTAAAATAAAGAACAAAAAGAATGGTGCAAAGAAAGATAAGAAATAAGTGAGTTAAAATGTAAAACCAATGTTCACTCAAATTAAATAATGAAGGGCTCTCATATATAAGTTGTTGGTTTACAGCCAAAACTGACAGCACACTGCTACAAAAGTAGCAGACATGCATCCCTGACTAGCCAAATAGTATAAAAATCACTGGCTACAATTGTTGCAAATAAAGGCAGAGCACTGCTATGAATAGAGCACAGCTCCTACAAAGGGGCTCAGAGTGTCATAAGAGCCTGTATATAATTAGTGTATTGAGATGACATAAGGCACATTACAGCATAGTAGTGAGAGCTAACTAATGAATTAATATAACACAGAGTGAACAGCGTCTAGCGTCATACAATTTATATATAGGCTGTGGTAGCATCCCCTAAGGGAGTGAAGGGGGACAATAGTTTCAATCTGATAGCCAGAATCTTAGTGAATAATCTATAATACTGATTCTGGAGGGATATTGGACTGTAGGAGGATGGTAGGGAAAGGTTTCGGAAGAATTTTCCAAACTGCTGCATTGATGTACAAAAACCATACAAGAAATATGCACAGACAAGTTATTATAAATATAGTAAAGGAAATGTGGATAAATTGAAGCTAAATAAAAAAAGCACAAATAAAACACCTGATATATTTATGAATAACTAGTAACCCTACCATTTACTTTATAAAATATCCCTTGTATAATCGATTCTACACAAGTTCATGCTTTTGTGTGTATGTACACTCTTTATTCTTTGCATAGTTCAACAGTTCATGGATTTTTTTGTTTGTTGCGCTGAATGTATTTGTTTCATACTGTAAATAACCTTTGTAACTTAACCTTTGCAGTGATGTAAGTTCTTGTAGCAGAGAGAGACATTCCCTCTAGAAATATATAATATATTATGAGCTTTTTGTGATAAATTGTTCTTTTTTATGAAATGTTTAATTTTCTGTTCTTAATTTTGGTATTTAGGGTGATCTGAGTGCATGCATGCCTTATTGTTTGTCAGTGTGTTGTATTTTTTATGAAATTTTGGTATTTTTCAAGATTAAAACCAAAATTTATCACTAACTTAAAGTCACGAAAGAACAATCTCAAAATCAGTTGGATAAGTAAAAACATTAAATATTTCTTCCCACATAAAGTGACAAATGGCCCATTTGAAAAATAGGCTTGTGTCCTTTGGTCACAAATAGACTATGCCCTAAAGGAGTTAAAGAAATAACTAGTTTTTACAAACTACAATTTACCTTAGGTCAGTGAACACAAGGGTTGTACCTTTAGGAGGTATCAAGCTTGACAAAAATATATGAAAGGTAGTGTTTTGGTAATAATCTTAATGGATAAAATGTATCTTTTTGGTACTACAGGTGCCATCATGGCCTGCAGCTTAAAAGAGCATTGTAGGATTTGTAAGCACCTGAATTTGCATATTTAAAAATGTGATTAAAATCTGTCACTCCCAAAAGCAACACAGCTTTTTATATAGACTCTAGTGGCGCATAATTTGAGTCAGTGGCAGTAGGATAGTATGGGGCCAGTCCTCTTCACCNGTCCGCTCAACTAAAGTCAATAAGTTTGAGCATAATTGGATACCTTGATGACTACAAGGCTAGAGACTATTAATATCATATGGAAACGCATGCTATTGTAACAAGTAAGAGACTGAAATCAAAGGCCTACCTGAAAAATTTGTTTCCATTATTTGTTCACAAAAAATTTTGTTGTTGCAATATAACCATGTTTTGTTCTTGTAGTTGTGGCTTGTTTTATGCTTGTTCTTCTGATATATATATATATCTATATTCTTTATTCCTGTAATACTGCTGCGGAATCTGCTGTTTCTGCATTTCTGTGTGGACTGACCCCTGTACACCCAATAGTTCAATTCTAAAAATCTTTCTAATATTTATTACCAATTGGCAGTTGGTTTAGGGTAATTCTGTCATGAATGTAGATCTGTAGGTCCGCTCATAAGAGGAGGCAGAATTTACCCTGTATAGTCTTAAACCTATATACGGTGGTTGGTGTACAGGGGTCTTCACCAACACACCTCTGTACTGTAAAAATATAATTTTGATCTACCCCCCACCCATCTTGCCTACTTTTGGTGAACAGGGGCGTGAAAACTGGCCTCTAATATCTGGTGCAAGCACGCAGGCATATATAAGGTTTCAAAATGTAACTAATCATCTGATAGAAATACAAAATGGAAGAAATAATTTTATCCTCAGTTACATCACAGAAAAACAACATACTCAAACGTAATTTCTAGTAAATATTAATACAGATACATAGGGCCAGATTCAGATCTAATCAAGTCAAGAGCGGGTAAAACCATGTTGAATTGCAGGGGAGGTAAATTGAATTAATTGCAATCAGTATTACAGGTGAGAGATGATGTTTCCAGCCCAAGTGTAATAACAGTGTAACAGTAACACTGGTCAGTATCTGCAAACACTATGTTGAATTGCAGGGGAGGTAAAATTAATGTTAGCAAACACTAACATTAATTTTACCCCCCCCTGCAATTCAACATGGTTTTGCCCACTCTTGAAAAATATTTTGATTGGAACAATTTATCTTGTAGTGTATGGCCAGCTTAAGTTATTATTGCCTAAAGATTTTTTTTAATAATACAAATTATATCTCTTTGCTTGTAAATGTTGGAATTCAGATGTTAATAATCCTTATGTTACATTAGAGTTTTAAAATAGATAGCATCCACTTGCCTAATTTTTTGCTCTTAACCAGATATTAACCAGATATCATTATTACCATACACAATCTAGCACCAGTTATCTACAGTATACATAACCTAACAGGAAAACCACACTATGTTTTTTTCTACTAACATATACCAGCAGCTATTAGAAACAGAAAAAGACATCTTTGCAAAAACATTTTAGAAATACTCTGTCAATCTACATATAGACAATTTTTTTAGAAAATCTCCCCTATACACTAATAAGACCTATCCTGATAATAAGCCCTGTCTAAAGTAAGCCCTCCCCCGAATTTAAGCCCAATTTAAATCACAATGAGGTGTCATAATGTCAGTAGCACTTGGGGGTGACAATGAGGTGCCATAATGTCAGCAGCACTTGGAGGGGACAATGAGGTGACATAATTTCAGCAGCACTTGGGGGCATGATTGGATTAATAGCAGGTCAATAAAATAAGCCCTACCCCGAAAATAAGCCCAATGGTGTTTTTTTGTACAAAAAAAAAATAAGACAGTGTCTTATCGGGGAAACATGTAAGATACTGATGATTTGTTACAAATTGCAAAAGATTTGTTTTTAGAATGTGTGCACATGTGTGCACAGTATGCACACTTATCGGTCCCAAAGGTTTGTATGGTGCTTTTTAAGAAAGTCAGGATCTGGTTCATTGTTACTATGATGCCCAGGTTAGAATATTTTCATCCATTTAAAAAAAAAAACTAAAGCAAAAAAACCAAAACATTTTTCTGAAACAAAATTTTTGTTACATAAACTCACGTTACAAAATTTATATTTAATTAGTAAATGTGTTGAATTTTCAAAATTTTCCTTTTTTAGCCTTAAGACCATTGCATTTGGAGCTAAATGGAGAAGATGTGATCAGTTTATGAAGAGCAGTGAAGTCCTGTGAGAAACTATGACAGAACGAGACCTCTACAATTTTTGTGTTTGGCTTCCCAACAGAGAACAACTTGATATCTGTGTCAGGGTAAGTGGAAAATACTATTTTTTGCTGTATATCTCAAAATATCTCTGACCAAAACACTCTGACCTCTTGACACTTTTCACATTAATCTTTGCCCCCCCCCCTCCTACATGAAATCGAGGTGGCACCTAAAAGTAAATTTTTGCAAATATGTGAATTTTCAAACTTGATACTACATTATTTCAAAAATGTTCTTGACTAATCATAATGGAGTAAATTCCTTGCTTTTAGTGACCACTTTAGCAAACTTTAAAATTGCATAGTACATTTACAAAATATTTTACATAGAAACATAGAAAGTGACGACAGATAAGAGCCACATGGCCCATCCAGTCTGCCCCATTGTGTATTTAAAACTATACCAACCCAAATTTAATAGTAAATTCTGAATTTCTATGTAAAATTTTATCTGTGTGACTGATATTATACCCTACATATTTATATCTTTGTGAGAGTTTTTAAATCATTACAATTATCTTCATGATGCACAGACTGTACTTAGCGGCGAGATTGCAAATTGGGGATGTTGCCCATAGCAACCAATCAGATTTGCGTTCACATTCTCCAGTGTGTAAAATGAGCTTGAATCTGATTGGTGGGGATGTTGCTATGGGCAACATCACCACTTTCCAATCTCGCTGCTTATGAAATATACCCCCTAGTGTTTAGTATTAGTAATGATAGTCCAAATTAAGTGTTTCAGCCTCTCTAGGTTTACATATTCATCATTGCCCTCTTACCCACCTAGTTTGTTTGTTCTGACCCATTCATGCAATAATGATGGTTATTTGCATTTATATCAATGATCCATGTAGAAAGCACACCAATAAGCATATATTTGACCAGGGCAACCTCCTTTTCAGCTCTTTAGGTGCCAAGCCAAGAGTATGAGTTAGTATGATTGTGGATATTTGGAATAGAAGCGTCTAATCTATGGCATGTATTAAAAAAAATTGGTTTCAGCCCTATAATCTAAAGGAAACAAAAATGTTGCCAGGCATAGTCTAATACTGAAGTAGTAATGCATCAACACCTGTTGTTCACAGGGAATAGCCAGGAAAACACAGTTCTACACTTATAGAGTAGGGGTGGACAAAGTGCGACTCTCTAGATGTTGCCACAATACACATCCCAGCATTCTTTATCTGCAAAGAAATAGTTGATACCTGACAAAACATGCTTGGACGTGTAGTTTCGTGTATCTGTAGAGCTGCACTTTACCTACCCTACCCCTGGTATAGAGAGTTATAAATACTGACATGTTATCAATCAAATAGTAACAATAAGTTAATTCTTAGTACCAGATAGCAGTTTGAATAAAAAATAAACTTGAATGATTGAATGTCATTTAATTTTTTTTTTCTTATGGATACACCGATTTTAGAGTTAAAGTGTAGTGTTAGCTTGCTTCAAATTGCTCAGCAATACAATCTTTAATCTGTAGCTTAAAATATAGCACACTAAATGCATTTCGACTCTCGACTGTGTGACTCAAATATTTTTATTTTGCGTTTATACTATTGTTTTTTTGTTTTTGAGTGCAGGTAAAGGCCACAGGACAGGAGCTATTTGAGAAAGTTTGTGAAAGACTGAATATTAAAGAAGCACATTTTTTTGGCCTTAGCATTGTTAAAAGTAAGTATTTTCAGTGCCTGAAGTAAATGGTTTAAATATTTTATATATTTTGTTTGTTTCTGTTTCTTATATTTCATCTTCAATATATTGTGAATACATTATTTAGAAGAACACATGAAAACAATTCAAATATAAAAAATTATACACAGGAGAATAGAGACTGTTCTACATTTATGTGACCTTTAACATAAGATTAGCAAAGCCTCTCTTGCAGTTATTGCTTAAAGAGTTCATCTGTTGTATAATTTCCAGATCCAAACGTCATTATAATGTTATATGCAGAGAGGGTGGAGGGAGAAGGGTCTAATATGTAGGGGAGAGTGATGTAACTGTGGGATGCATTAGTTCTATCAATTTCTATTTGAAAATCACACAGGGAATACAATTCAGATACAAATACAGACCGGTAAGTCATAATACAGATATAAAATTAAGGAAAAGGCTTACACTGTAACTGCAATAATGAACCCCTATATACACAGGGTGGTGGTTGCTCAAATCAATTTGTGAGTTAGCTGCAGGTGCATGAAAGGCAGGGGTAACTCTAGGTTTATTGTAGATGATTAAAAGTAGAATAAGATGTTAGAAATGCATTGGACCGAATCTTGATGGTGGTAAACTATGTGTTTTCCGCTCTTCCCTCNTGCTTTTTACATAGAGCGGGCTGTGGGCACTTGTAGTACGCACAGTGGGCTGGAGAAATGGTAGGGGTAATTGTACAGTAAGGGCTGACTAAGTACTAACCAGATCTCTGTACCATCTTGCATTTAAACTAGGATGGTGCAGAAAGGTAGTACTTAAAGATATGTAAGCAAATGATTAAATCTCAATTTAAACCAAGCAATATAAATCATGATTTAATGTTAAAATCATGTTAAAATGTTTAAAAAAACAAGTTTTGCGTAGAAAGACATGTCCCTGTTAATTCTGGATGTAAAACACACAGAAAGTAATACAAATCATTACATAAAATGTGCCTCACATTCAGATTTATTAATTAATTTTTTTTACCAGGTTTTTATATAGCACTGTCGTGATATAGGGAGGATTACATGTGTGTAAAACATGCCTATTGTAAATGAACTCACCTTTGTGTGAACCGGTCTGGTTTCGGTAAATGGTTTTAAAACATGAGAGTCGGGGAAACATGTTTGTCTATCGTAAGTCTGTTAGGAACTAGGATCAAAAAACTTTACTTCCATGGCTGAGTACATATTTGGAGAAGGGGGGGTAGGGTTGGTATGGGGGATAATGCACTGAGAGAAAAGGAGATTGCACTCTCCAAATAAACCTTGGCGGTGGCAGATACCGATATAAGTAATAGGTGAGGTAAACAAGGGGAGCTTATCAGGATATAACAGACTACGTTACTGTTGGGATTAATTAACCCCTTGCATCATCTATACGTCACAAAGTCCTAGGTGGACGTAGCGTTTTACAATTTGTATCAGACAGAGTTCGTCGGGAAGAGGGTCCTATAACATTCTATAGGAGATTGATACATAGGGATAATTACACATATGTATACGCATACTCGAACGACAATTTAGTTAGTTAACAATAACCTACCAGCATGTTTTTTGAGTTGTGTGAGGAACCAGAGTACCTACAGTCACAGAGAGAACATACAGACTCCACTCAGATAAACCTTAACACTGCAAGGCATCAGTGCTACCGCTGAGCCATCCGTGCCATGCCGTGTTGCCCAGATTCTGATGGTAATAGAAATCTTAAGTCAAGGAACAAATGTACAACTACTCATGGAAATGAAAATGAATCTGTAGCTGAATGAATCAATGGGACCATGGTTGCATGATTTAAACCAAACAATTAAATCCTGATTTAAATAAAAATGTAAAAATCCAGGGTTGCATGATTTGAATCATTGGTTCTCAACTTTTTTTAGATGTGTTACCCACTATAGAATTGGTTCAAGTACTACTGACCAATCCTATTCTCTCCCTCCATCTTCTTTCACTATGATCCTACTACCGTGTTTCCCNGATAATAAGACACTGTCTTATTTTTTTTCTTGGTCCAAAAAAACACGATAGGGCTTATTTTCAGGATATGTCTTATTTTAATTAACATTGACAGAGATTTATATAAACAGTACTGCTTTTATCCCCATCATGCCCCCAGTCCTGATTTTATACCCATCATGCCCCCCAGTCCTGGGGAATTCACTAGGGCTTATTTTTAGGGTAGGTCTTATTTTTGGGGTAGGTCTTATTATCGGGGAAGCACGGTATTAGTATATAAACGCCCCAAAATGTATTAAGATCAAAGGTTAATACCTTTTCCAATTTGATAAACCTGCCTTGATGCCAGCTCTATAAGTTGTTTCAGGTTTTCTGCAATTGAATAGCGAACTTAGTAGTCTTTAATGTGTTCATTTGCCTAGACGGGATAGATTGCAAAGAACCGGATTATAACACTCAGTATGCTCGGACATTGTATTTAATGTCTAGTTTATCTTTATTACTGCTTTTCTATAACATTGAATGAGGATAGGTTTGCTATCTCGCAGTTATTATATTTTAAATATTTATCTGGAAAATGTAGTGATTGTTTATTCGAAACAAAGTGTGACCCATGATGTCAAATTACAGCATTCCAAAACATATTAGAATCAGCTTTCCTAATGTTGGTGGTGGGATTTAACATACTTGCCTTTTATGTTCTATTTGGGGATGCATCCAGCGATGTGTAATGTGAAGCATAATCCCCTTGTCTAGAGCATGTGTATTACTAGGTTGGGACATCTGCCTACTTTTTGTTACAAGAGTCGATGCATTTTTCCAGTTATTTGTAATATAAACCAACCAAACTGAGATTCTTTCACAGTTTTTGTGGTCACTATGATCCTACTATTAGCATATGAACCCAATAGCATTTACATAGTTTTTGAAACCCTTGTTTCCTCTGCTGTATAATATTTATCATGTTTAAAATATAAGTATCTGGATGCTCTAACTCTACATAACCCAGCCCAGCTGTCTCGTGTACAACCAAACAGTAGTTCGCCTACCACAAGGGTACACATACCAGTGGTTGAGAACCCCTGATTTAAATCAAGCAAAAATTTGTACAATCCAAATTATGCAACAGATTGTGAAATGAAAATCAGCTAAGCTTGTACAGAACCTTTACTGCTGAGGGTGTGGACAAAGACATGTACATTTATGTCTCAGACTAAAACAAGTGATTGAGTGAATTTCACTGCTTAATTGTACTTCTTGATGTCTGTTTAATGTGTATTCATTCTGTTATGGTGTTCCTTTTTATTACTGTACATTACTATTGCTCTCATATTACGAAAAAAATGTGTAAACATCTAAAATGAAACCNAAAAAAGTAAAAAAAAAATCAGATTTAAATGAAAAACAATCTGCCTTTTTCAACCCTGAATCTGCATAGTTTGGGTGAATCAAACGCTGGAATTGCTTAGTTAAGTTAGGATTTGATCCTAATGTGGCTACGCTTAAGTAAAAATATGGTAAGAAAAGTTTAGTAAAGCAAAGCTTTTGCTAATTTTGACAGAAAGACAAATTACTTGCACTAGGGAAGCAATAAAAAAAAGGAGTACATGAGGGGGTTGTTTTTTTTAGTAAGTCTTACTTACACTACAGATTAGAATTTCAACTATGTTAAATTCATTAAAGTTATTTGTGTTGTACATTCTTCTGCCGAAGGGAGGGTTTCAGAGGTTCTTGGCACATAATGTGTCATCTGAATGATTTTGAGGTATGTGCATTTTCCTAATACTGTTAGGTGGTAAATTTTATAGTCTTTAGTACATTACTGTAAAAAATTTCCAAAATCACATTTTTATTTACATTTATTTTTACATATTTTACAAAATAGATCATAAGTTTTATTGAAGCTTCACAAAAGTGCCAGCTCTTCCTTTTGTCTGTTTCTAAACATTTTATTTAACCAGTGGTGTTTGGTTTTCCTCATTCTTTTTCCTCATATATTCACTCTTTTTTTCTGTGTGGTATACCATGCTGCCTGTTTATATGTATTCTTGTTTGTTGTCTGTCCTTGTATATTTGTTATATTCAGGTTATCTATCTACTCCACATGGTGAATATGCTTGTTTTCTTATATTTTGTTAATTGCTGTCCATCTGTATCATTTATCATTGATGGGATGTCTGGAGACATAGAGGGGGTTGATAGGATGGCGAACCATTTACACATTTTGTTATGTATAGCTGCCCATACACTATGCGATAAATGGTTAAGCGCAAAAATTTACATGAAAGTGAAAGAAAGAAATCAAAAGAAAGTTTGTTTTAAAAAAAAAAAAACAGGCACTTAAATTGTCTCCATATACACACGCTTAAATTGGTCAGAAATGCAATCAAAATTTTGAGTGGTCAGTAGTTTCTTGATGAAAAGAACTATAAAAAGTTAGTTCATTCCCCACACACTGTACAATTTAAGCGTATTTCATCAATCTAGTTTATGCACACCATCAAATCTCCACTACACTTAAATTGTGATTTCAACAGAGTTTGGCTGCTTTCCAAGAAAAATCATTCCCACACACCTGATCGATGTATCGTTTGAAAACGAAATTTCGCCGANTTTGAACGATTTATCGCATAGTGTATGGGCAGCTATAGTCTTATTCCAAAATGGAATAACTTAATCTTTTCACAGAAAATTTTACACACAATACTACATAATGACAATGGGCCAGATTCAGATTTACACTCTCATGACTTACACCCTCAAGGGCAAAAACCATGTTGAATTGCAGGGGAGGTTAAATGAATATTAGTGTTTGCATGCAGGGAGAATACTTTATTTTTGCATGTTGCACACAGATACTGACCAGCATTACTGTTACACTGTTATTACACTTGTGCTGGAAACATCATCTCTCACCTGTAATACTGATTGCAATTAATTCGATTTACCTCCCCTGTAATTCAACATGGTTTTGCCCATGATAGTGTAAAGCTGGGCATACCCTGCAAGATTTTTTAATAGAATCCGACCGTTTTTGAAAAACGTTTAGTGTATGTGACCCACTTTAAAAGAATAAATCACTGCTGGAGAAAGTGTGGCCAGGTGGAAGACGTCTTGCATGTATTCTGGGCCTGTCCTAAACTTCAGCCTCTGTGGAGGGATGTGTTTTTGCCTTGCCTCTGAGGTATTTTAAGGTTGTCATCTCCCTCGATCCCTCCTTAGCCCTCCTCCATATGTTCCAAGACTTGGATCCTCTTATTAACTGCTATGTATTGGACCACATCCTTAGAGCCACAAAGGCAGCTATTGCCCAATATTGGAAGGACCCTGACCCCTCTTCTGTGACTAAAATTAGACATAAGATCCAATTTAGTTATGACATGGTGTCGAGAGGGACATCAGGTTCCGCATGTGGGACTCCCCTTCTGTCCGTTGGCTCCCATGGTCAGCGTATGTGTCTAGAGACCTTGGAGGCCTGGCTGTGTCTCCTTCCGTTACTTGGCCATCCTCCTCCTCAGTGTTAATCGAGGTTCCTGCTGATAGGGATTGAGCCCTTTTCCTCCTCTCTACTTTGTTCTCTTTTTGTAGATCTAACCTGTGCTACTCCCCCCCCTCCCCGCCCCCACCCCACTTGGGTGGTTCTGTGGTCATGTTTTCACTACCTATTCTATTGTATGCTGTTGTAACCCCAATGTTTTTCCCTTCTATTTTTCTGTATCCCCTTTGTTATGCAAAATTTTCAATATAATGTAAAAAATAAAAGCATAAATCAAAAGATTAAAAAAATAGTATTGAAATACTAATTTGCATATTTTTACCAATTCCTTAAAAAAAAATATTTCCATTTATAATATATGTCCAGCTTAAGTCATGAGTGTAAAGCTGGCCATACACTCTGCAATATATTGTTCCAATCGAATTGAATTAGTGGCAATCAGTATTAGAGTTGAGAGATGATGTTGACGATATTTTTACATAATTTGATATTTCAATTTATTATTATTTCTCTTTAGTGCACAATAATAGTTTTTTGTTGTTATTTAAACTGATTGTTTAATCAGTTTTGAACAGAGGTAAGCAGTCCTTCCAGATTAGTAATCTTTTCTTTTTCATAAAGAATTTACCTTGACTACTCTTGCCATTTAATGAATAATATACAGGAATTACGCAAGGGTACCAGGGACGGCATGGGGTATTAGTAAGTGAGTTTGCTACGGCCTTTGCTGATGTCACAACCTTGTGACCAGCTCTCATTGAAGGGATGAACCAGTGTGTGTTATTGACTGTGTATTATGGAATGTAAGGTGTGTGTGTGTGTGTGTGTGTGTGTGTGGAAATGTGTTATTGAGAACACTGTGTGCTTGTCAGATACTGGAAGTTAAAATTTATGATGAGGTGCACTGTGTGACAGACAGGAAGAATGGCTTATTGGGTGCACTGTATGTATAAAAGGTATAGAGAATGTGTGTATGTGTGTGAGAGAGGTAGAGAGTATGTGCTATGTAGTGTGTGTCTGTGATGGGAAGCACTGTATCTGTGTTTAATAGAAAAAAATGTGTCAGCGGTACTCAGAATGTTGGGGGTAGTCTAGCACTTTGCTGCTGATAGACATGCTTGCAAGGAGGCACCTCCATTCCACCAATGGTTTTAACACTTATTTTGAAAACAAACAATTTTTAGTTTATGGTGGAATTATGGTTCCTGAAGGACGCGGTTTTAAATGATCTCCCCCACTTCACCCCCATTCGAACTCTCTCTCTCTCTGGGGAGAAATACCTGCTGTGTTGTGACAATGGCTGTGCCCTGCACTCACCACAGGAGAAGGCAGAACTAACAGACTTTCCCATAGCTGANATGTCCTAATAATTTCTTTGCAATCAAAAGTGCTTTGTAGTACCAGTCCCAGGTGGAAGGTTAACTGCTGTTCAGGCAGACAGGGCTCCTTGCTTTCTACCTGTGTTCACAGTGTAACAGCTTTTACTAAAGAGTTATTCCAACTGTTGGCCACTGGAGGTTAGCAACTCTAAAGAACTCTACCAGCTTTTTTCACTTCTAATCTCAGGTGAAAAATTTTAACTATTATGCTCTATTGGGGACTCCACCAGAATACCCTTGTTGTCGTTGCCTTTGCAATAAAAAGGGCGAATTCTACTGTGTGCACATAGAATATTGTTATGGATAAATTCCAGCAGAAACCACAATGCTACCTGCAGGGGGACCAACACCAAAAACCAAAGAACAAGCCACGTCACCACCCAATTCACAAAGATTTGACACTGCGAATTTAAAGCTAGACAAATATACCTTCAGTGCACAGACGGTTAAGTAAGTGCAGGAAATCACTGAACTTATCTCTCTGCTATTTGATAAGAAGTTGACCCTTATAAAGTAAGCCATTGTCTCAGCTTTTGCACAACTCTCCCAACTATACCCAAATTATTTCTGAGGCAGATGAAAGGATTTCCATGATTGAAGATAGCCAACATGATGCAAAAGATTATTAAGGCTCTACAAGACAGGCTTGAAAATCTCAAAATGAGAAATTGCTTGAGAATTGTTGGGCTATCTCAAGCTGTCAAACCTAAATCTTCTACAGTTTTTGAACTGGCTACTGACACTGGGTCTTGGCATCACTGTCCACCCTCTTGTTATAAAGAGAATCCAAAGAATTGGCCCAGAACAGCAGTCTGCTCGTTTGCACCCTAGGCCAGTTATTATGAAGATTGCTGGATGCCTATCATAAGCTGCACTGGCCTGCTCTATCAAGGAGAACGACTTCTGTTTATTCTGGGCTATTCTGAGCAAATTGCTGTAAAATAAAAAGAAATTCCACCAGTCTGCAAGGATTTGTTTGCTGAAGGAATCCATTTTGCATTGCTTTACCCTGCGATGTGTCATATACAATGACAAACCTTATTATTTTGATGATTTCCCTGCAGCATACAAATGTTCTAAAATCTTAACAGCAGCTCCCCTTCTGAGCAGTAGACAACAGCGTCGAAATTAAAGTAGCATTATTCTGCTTGTGAATTATTAATCTATGTTGTCTGGTTAATGTTCCTAGTTTACATGTTATACTTGTCATTTTTTGACCTTCAGGTATTAATTTTGCCCACCTGAGGGTTACNAGATATTTAGGTCTAATACCACCATGATAGCAATTTGTCTCAGTTTCTAGAGTAAGGTAAAAAATAAAAAAAAGGAACTTCACATTAAGAGACAATTTTAATACAAGATAGACCTCAGGAGATCTGTGCTTTACTCCCAAGGCTTAAAAGCTGGGGCTAATATTTCAATAATCTAGATTGATTTGTGTGTTATATACTGATTTATGAAAACCTCATACTTTATAAACCTGTGTTTATACATTGCTTTAATTAAAAAAAATTGTAAAACAAAAAAACTCAACCTTTATTGACACTATTAAGTCCTTCAGAGAACACAATGAGAAATAGCAGTGCCTATAATGCACAAAATATGTATACAAAATCTCATCAACCATAGCATGTAAGCTTGCAAGAGCAGGAATACATACCCTCTTGTCATCTTCCCCAACCAGAGCCAACCTCCTTCCCCAGACTGTACCTTGTAAACACCTCTTCACTTCTTATTTAACTACGTTGTTCTTCTGCTAGCTATTTGGAAATCAATAAACTTTTCAATAAACTTTAATAATAGTAATAATAATTGTGTACAGATACATTTGTTCATGTGCCTTAAATGTAAATAACATATCTCATGTTTACATATACCTCATAATGATGATTATTTTTATGTTTTCTTTTGTAGATAATGAATATATATTCATAGACCTAGAGCAGAAGCTAAATAAGTATTTCTCTATGGAGTGGAAAAAAGAAGGAACCAAAGTATGTCAGAATTCTTTCTAATATTTTTATTGATCTTAAATGTTAATGATTGAGGGTGAATGCTTTAATGTCATATATGGTTAAATTATATTACATTGCAGATACTGAATGAAAGTTATATAGTGTAGATACTCAGTCAGACTTTTACACTATGTTAATGGAAATATTAGGAACGGGTATAATGATCACCTGAGCCTGTCTCGTGTGTCACTATTGCTAGGTACACTCTAAAGATTTTTCTCATGATTTTTGGTCAAGTCACACAATAAGTGAGTTTGGAATTATATATATTTAGTGTACACAGCAACATTCATAATATCTATCTGTGTGTGTGTGTTTTGGTTTTGCTAGAACTTTCCTATTGTTATAAATGTACACATTAGCACCAATGTAGTAAAACAAACCACATATCCTCTTTTTTTTTGTTTTGTTTTTTTTATTTCGCACTGTAAACTTAGAACAAAAAGAGGTCATGTCCCAATAAAAGTAAACTGATGATGAGCTGCCCACACTAGGTACCCCCACAATAATACGCTGTTTATAATGATTTAATTTGTGTTTGCTTGTATGTGTTTTTATAAGTTTGCTGTTCTCTGATTATATATTTTGAATACTCCACATATCTGTAGTCTACTAAAGCGCATATTAAATTGTTATTGAGAACATTTAAACTTTTCTTAATTTATGCATATCCATAATGGGAATCGTTATTTTCGCCATTGATGTGTAGATCTGCATTTTGCAACTCAGTTGTACAGCAAAAGAACTTACTGGACCACATTGTTTGTTTATTTATTTCATTAATTATTGATTTATTTGCCTTTAGACTACAGAGAAGTTTAGTCCACCCTGTGTTGCTTTTTTCAGAGTGCAATATTATGTAGAAAATGGAAGAATCATTAGGTAAGTTTATTTTTTACCTCTGTTAGATTAGTATCATTGCTGTTGTCAATATGAATCTGAATATGTTAGCAGTGCAATATTAATCGATATCTTTAATATTCTAGTCTGGATAGTTAAGTTGATTCCCCATTTGAGGTGCTTCTCTCTTCCTTTCCCACAATCTCAACCTCCTCGCTTTAACAGAAACATAGCTCATTGACACAGACACTGCCTCACTACAAGGGTGACTCCACTTTACCCATACCCATACCCATATGTAGTCAGATTGGGAGGTGGGGTTGGATTCCTCCTTTCCTCTAATTTCACATTCACAGTTCTACCTAATGTTCCTTTGCTTACTTTCACATCTTTTAAAGTATACACTGTTAATATTTTCAAAACTGTCTCTCTGCTTGTGGCTCTGATCTATTGACCCCCAATACATCTTATAATTTTGTGTGACCTTGTGCCTCTTCTTCTGAGAGTTGCTAGACTGGCTCTACTCCCTAAAATTAATGGGAGATGCACAAAGGGTAATGATAGTATAAACAAAAAGAGAAAAATATCTCTGAAAAAAGTGACCCTATTATGTTTATAGTGGCCTAGGTAATTAGCCAAACCACTATAGACATTTTAACCTGTTTTCTATGTTTAATTACACTGGACCAGATTCAGGCACTAATGACTTACTCAAGAGTGGGCTAAAGGTGGTTGCTGGGGCCTGCATTAAATGGGGATTGTGCGCCTGTGATGTCACTTCTGGCCGCTGAGTCTCGCTAATACATATGGTCTATATGTATTAGTGAGACCCGGCAGCCAGATGTGACTTCACAGCAGGGGCGGCCCTAGGTTTTGCGGGGCCCTAGGCAAAGCTGTAACANAGCTCCCTGCACGTGAGCAGCAGCGATCGAGGAGGAAGAGGAGAGAGGTGTACGGGGCGCGGTGCCCCCTGAGACCCATGATCCCACGGGGCCATAGGCGACGGCCTATGCCTAGGGCCGCCCCTGCTTCACAGGCAGTGGCAGGTCTTATAGAAAGGGGCAGAGTTTAGCTCCAAACGTTGCCAGCCAGCCCCTAGTGGAAATCATATGTATATATGCACCCAAGATATAAATTATGGAACATATTTTCTACATAGATTGTTTCATTCAATTCTTCTAAAGTTTACTATAATGGGATCACATTAAATCTATCCTTCTCTGTGTTGTTTCATTTTGCAGCATCAAAAATTGTTCAGATATGTCACCAAAACCAAATTCCTATTTTACTTGTGAACTTAAGATATGATATAAGATATGACATTGGGTTTTGTGATTCTATATTAGGCTCATGCTATGGTAAGTCTTGTGTGAGAGTGATTAGGAGGCTGTTTTCTCACGTTTGTTGAAGTCCTGCTAAAGAATGGTCTTTTTGTCAGCATTATTCCAAAGACAGTAGGTGTTAATATGGGAGAAACTGAATGAAGTGTTCTTAGTGGTAATAGCTGCATCATGCAGCTATAGAATTGATCATTAAGATGTGTTGACTCAAATCCTTTTTACTTACTGATAGAATCTGTAGCTTTAAGAATAGACCGAAGATCAATAGAGTGCACACTCAAAAATATCCTATGTTGTTATTTAATCATAAATGGGATCACCACATAATATAAATACACCAATCAGCACAGTGGTGCTACCCTCAAACCACAATCTGAGAATTTAAAAAAAAGAAAACCAAGAGAAAAGGTGGTTTCTCTATATATGGGTGCACACACACATATCATAATAGTATCTAAAAGTTCATTATTTTAATATATTGTCGCCGATAATTTTTTATATTCCCTATATATATTTTTAATGCATATCAATAAAGGCTGTAACTTTTAGATACTATTATGATATGTGTGTGTGCACCCATGTATAGAGAAACCACCTTTTCTCTTGGTTTTCTTTTTTTGAAAGCTTTAAGAATAGAGCAAGTCTCTGCTAGTGAAACAAGAAAAGCAGACCGGATGAAAGCTAGTGTGTTTAAAGCCCCACCTATAGTGCCACTGAGTATAAGCTATAACAGGAGGCTTTATTTAGCAGCAACTTGGGCTAGGCTCTACCAAATCTTGCATGTGTCTGTCCCTATTGTTTGCCTTGCTTTACGTAAAAATACATAAAATACAATACTAAAATATAAAATCACAGCTTTAGCATCGTGTAGGTTTCAAATATTTATTTGAAACATTTTATTGATTTTTCAACTGCAAACAAATCAACAAACAAACATTGCAGAGAATGTCATACAGTACAGGTAAATGAGAAAGGATACAGGCTTACAGGCTACATAAGCATATACTAACACAGGAGGCAAAAGTACAGACATACCGGTTTCAAATATTTNATACATTCAGCAAAAATTAAACTGGGCAAGTCAGGGTCCAAATGCTAATATGTATTAAAGAATCAAAATGCCAAAATGAAAGTATAGGACTGGCCACACAACCCTTGGTCTTCCAGCTTCTTGTCACCAAAATGTTATGTGGTTTTAACCTTGCTTCTGATGCCTGTAAATAATGTATACTAAATATCATGCTAGTAATAATATTAGATAGACTAAATTTTTGGTTAATTTGGAATTTTCATTCAGGTAGGTAAGTAATGATATAAAATTGTCTAGAATTTAAAGTAAAAAAGCACTTAAGACAAAACTGTTCCCATTATTTATTCCTCAAAACTGCTTTTGGAAGACTGCAAAGAGAGGGAAGGATTCACATATAAATAAAATTTTTCTCATTTTTGTTCCTTTTCATCAGTGACAAGAAAGCCAGAATGCTTTACTACTACCACCTCAAAGAACGAGTGCTGTACTCACATTGCTATCACAAAGAAGAGGTTTATTTCTTACTAGCGGCATATGCACTTCAAGCTGATTTTGGAAGCCAACAAACAGCCAACAGTTGTAGCTACAACTGCTACTTTGAACCTGAGAGCTACTTCCCACACTGGGTATGGCTATTTTCCTTTGATATCCATTTACAAAAATGTATTTACAGAAAAAAAAGAAAAATATCCCAGCATTACTGCAGTTACCAATTATCCTATTCTACTTGTAAAATTAAATGCAGAAATATTATTTTTTGCAAACGTGATGCCACGTCAAGGCTTTTCTGCTAAGTAGGTCCTAACTATAAACAATGAGAGTTAGGTGAGTTAGCTCTCAAATTGAAAACATTTACATGTTACCCTATTATGGGGCTGTCATTGTTTAGAGTTGATAGAGTAGGACCTCCTTAGCAGAAAAGCCTTGACATGTATGCAAAAATGTGTAATAATTGGTTACTGGCTAACTGCAGTGATTCTGGGGCATTTTGTGCCATATTGTTTTTATCTGTGTAGACTTACCTCTACTAATCACACAGTTTCGAGGGACTTACTCTAGTACTCATATTTTACCTATACCTTATTTTACTTATACCATTACTATATGTGGGTTTCACATATTTTTTTTTGGCCGATATATAAAATCTTAAAACAGGCAGCGTGGTTGATGTTCTTGTTGTTATATTAAGGTATAGAAGGAGTTTTCTAATTCCTTTTTGGGGCCAACCTACACAAACAGTATGTCGAATATATATATCTCTTTCAGTTTTTGGTGTTACCTGTCCATTGATGACCTCCCCACACCGACATGAAAATCGACATAAAGATGTTTGCAATACTGGGGGCGAATTTCATCCCCATCACAGTGCTTGTGTATATGTCTTTTAAAAAGTAGTTGTTACTCAAAATAAAATTTACACTATCAAGTACAAATTTTTTGCCGTCGTCTTTCATATCAGTCAATGTGAGGTTGACTGCTTCAATCCCATCCATGTGACCAATAATGGTTTACAGGGACGAGACTTTGGCACCAGTAAATCTCCCTCACATACACTTCAATGAAAACATTGCATCTAAACAATAATTGAACCAGTGTGGATTCTGNTTTAGTCTGCATCAAAAATTCATTATGTCCTTTTAAATAAACAAATGTTCATTAAAAAAACTTAATGTACATATACCAAAACTTAATGTCCATATATTAGAATTACATTTATTTATTTTTATAGATAATTGCAAAAAGAGGGAGAGACTNCATCCTGAAACATGTCCCTGAGATGCATAAAGAACAGAAAGGGATTTCTGTTAAGAAGGCTGTGCTTAATTTTATTAAAGATTCATGTCTGTTGGAAGATGTCCCTGTCCATTATTTCAGACTACAAAAGGTAAACATTTAAAAATAAACAAAAATAACTGAGTAAGATTTGCTAACTTTGCCTACAGTGTGTGGTTTAGCCATGTGGATCCTGTTGTCCTGTAAGAAATAACAAAGTTCAGCACATTTGTATTTACAAACATAACATCTGGTGCACTCATATACAAATGTAAGTTAGGGGACATTTACAGAAATTCACTAACTTTCGGAATCCAGTCTTTGCCCCCCAAAGGTAGGCAGTTGAGTGGAAAGTAATGTATTCTTATCTCGATGGATTGGGTCACACCACTTGTCCAACCATATCATGTCATGATGTTGTACATTGTTTACATCGTACTATGAAGGTGACATTCCTAAATAGAGTGGAAAGGCTTGTGGCTAGGTTTAGATTTAGGTTCAGGCTGCAGGCCTGATTTTTAACAGTCAACCAAAGTAAGTTTGAAGTATTAATAATAATGACTTGTCGCCAGGAACACAACCCTATCTAAAAGTTTTCCAAGATTTATACATAACATTATTTAGTTTATGAATCCTAAGTGGAACATATTATCCTTTCTACGTTTTAACAATTCTTTGTGGAGAAAACTGTGGCATTAGCATTTTGAGATGTATACATTGTAACCACATGCTTAATGTATGTGGTGAATGTCTTGTATATTAAATATCTACGTTTAAATTTTTTAAAAAAGTTTACTGGCTATTGTATGGGGTTCCAAAAAGAGGTTCCCATTATCAGCTGCTAGTTAGCACTGAGACTCTAAGACAGTAAAGAACACTCAGGTTTTCTATCAATTTCCCAGATATTTCTCTTCACATGCAGAATTCAACAATACACAATCACAGTTAAGTGTTTGATCGGAATTAAAATCTTCCTGTTGTCATTAGTAACATTTTGATTTCAATGTAAAAAAAACAACAAACAAAAAAGATAGCTCTTCCTGGCTGTTCGGCATGTGTTACACTAAATAGACAAGTGATTTAATAAACAATATCACTACTCCAATTTTAATAACTATCAAGAAGTTAGAGCCTGTGATGTCCAGATTGTCTTTTGTAGAAATACAGTTAGTTTTAGAAATGCATCTTCTAGTGTTTAACATAGTTTTATTCAAACGAGTTTAATGAGTAATGAAAATATGTGTATATTATTCATGTAGGATAAAGAAGAGGACCAATCCTCCATTATTCTTGGTATAACCGTTCAAGGAATGCATATTTATCAGGTAATATATTTCTAGGAAACTGTTTAAAAGATTTGGGGGTATATTTACTAAGCAGGGAATTTGCTGGGGAATTGAAAAGTGGGTAAGNTGCCCATAGCAACCAATCAGATTCAAGCTCTCAGTTTCATTTTACATACTGGAGAATGTAAGCTCGAATCTGATTGGTTGCTATGGGCAACTCCTTAGCAAATTCCCTGATTAGTAAATATACCCCTTGGAGTCACAATCTAAACTCCCAGTCATCTGCATTATCCCACTATACATACTGATCTCTAGTTTACTGTGCATTTACACATTATCATTCACATAGTTGTTCTATGTAGATATTTGAATGGGTATTGTTACCCATTCAAGCTTTCAGTTTCATTTTACATACTGGAGAATGTGAACTTGAATCTGATTGGTTGTCATGGGCAACATCTCATCGCTTTCCAATCTCACTGCAAACTCGCGGCTTAGTAAATATACCCCCTTGTGTCAATAAACACTGAATCCTTAACAGAGGATATTACTAAAGCAGAGTTGGGGAATCCACTTATAAATCCATGAAAAATGACAAAGGCCCTATCTCAGGAGAAGATATTATAATATATAAAAGATATTATGGAAGCATTCTTGGCCTTTTTAATATCCATCTTGTCAGGCAATGATCTTTTTAGATTTTAATGTGGTTGAAAACACTCCCAAGATCTGGATTTGGCTTCTTCCTAATATTCTAGCAGACAGCTTTTTTTATGTACCTTGTTTATAAAGTTCAAACTAGTTTCAACTGGTGCCAGCAGGGCCTGTGCTAGGTCTCTGGGCTCCCTAAGCAAGACCTAGCAATCCCTCCCCACCCCCGAACCATCCAAGCCCCCACTGTCCCCCTTGTCCAGTTTAAATAGGAGCTATAACCTGGCATATAAATGGAGGCAGTGAGTGGGTGCTTTTCCCGCCCCCTGAGCCCACTATTCTAGGCAATTGCCTTACATGACCTAATGGTAGCACCAGTTTTGGGTGCTGGGTTTCTTAACAAATGTAAATGTAGTAATCTTAATCATTAATTATCTGTGACAAACCCATTCACGCAGTATACATTTCCCCTCTGCTTCCCCATGGCAGCCACTATTTGGTTAATCCTCTCATGCGCTCAGGACCGGAAAAGGAAAGAAGACACCATCCTAACATCCGCTCCTCCAGGCTTCAGTGTCTTCTTTCCTTTTCCAGTGAAGACTCGGATTTTACTTGCCAGGTGGATTTTACTTGCAAGGTGCACTTCCCCCGACTGATGCAGGCCGCAGCGTTCATTCCCAGCATGCAGGCAGCCGGCAATCCACACTGTTACAGCCAGCGTCTGCACCCTGGCGTTTATCACATGTGACACGCCCCCTGCTTTTTGTAGAGGCCAGGGGGAAAGGATGTGTTTGGTGCATGAAGCCAGTGTTTTCAACCTTGAGCAGCACAATGGAGGACGGCACAAAGAAAAAGTCTGGTGAGGCCCTTTGATTTTCTATTATTTCTGCATTTGCTCCTGTGTCCTTTTTACTGATGGTAGCTTCTTGGTTTGGTTTCTTGGAGTCCAGCAAGGATAGGCTGGTACTCAAGGGCAAACACAAAAAGAAGCATCTTAATTCATGCTCTCTTTGTATGAAGGAACTACCAGACAAATATAGTGCACTGTATGTGAACAATGAAAGGCAATTGTGGAGCATCAGCTCCCTTCACCTCAAATAGTAAGCTTTTTAGCTATGGTAAAAAAAAATCCCTGTCTGGGTCCTTACTTACTAAGGAGGACCTTCGAAAATTGACACTCAAAAGGCCCCAGGCTGTAGTGAGTGACCACTTGGGAAAATGAGGAAACCATAGTTCTGTCTGATAAATCAGCCCATTCAGAGGAGGAGTCTTTGGCTTCATTGACCAAGGGGGACTTTAGTCCAGATTTAGTGAATAATCTTTTAAAGCTCATTCACATAACTCTGAATATTGAGGAGGCCCCACAGGATGTACTCCTTTTTGTTGAACCAGTCAAAAAGCCTAAAGTGTTCCCCCTATCCTCTGTGATTAAAATCTAATTCATGGGGAATGGAGAAGTCCAGATAAGAGAATGTCTGTTAATACCTGCCTAGCAAAAATGTATCCTTTCCATTCAGAGGAAACCAAAACCTGGGACGATTCCCCCAAGGTGGATGCGGCCATAGCCTGGCTCTCTAAAGGTACCACCCTGTCTTTAGAGGATATCAAGCATTAGAGACCCGATGGAGAAAAAGGTGGAAATAGGGTTTAAAAAACTCCACAATATAGCGGGGGCAGGTCAGCAGCGGCAGCGACCACTAGATTTTTAAGGGGATGGTGTAACTCGTGGAAATCAGATATCATTGATGGAGTTAAAAGACATGACTTGCTGGCCACAATTATGCAGGTGGCCATTGAATTTCTCAGTCAGGCGACATTAGATTCAGTTAGATTATCAGCTATATCTGCAGCAGAATAGCAGTTGCCAGAAGCTCCTCGCTATACCATTCCAAGGAGATTACCTGTTTGGTCAGAAGCTTGACAATATTATTGCCCGCTCCTCGGGAGGTAAATCAAATTGGTTGCCTGGGATATCATCCAATCGGGGTACAAATTGGAGTTTCTACAACAACACCCGACTCTAAGCTTCGTGACATCTCCATACCCTCAGGACCCTCTCCTAAGAGCCGCCCTCGTAGACAACTTAGAGGCTATGCTACAGCAAAAGGTGTTAGCTCTGGTTCCCATGTCCCAACGTTTTTTAGGAATATACCCCAGATTTCTTATCGTAAGAATAAGCACTGGAGGTTTCAGAACCATTTTGGAATTAAGAACCATAAACAAAGAAGTAAAAGTTACTCATTTCAAAATGGTGTCCCTCAATTCAGTCGTACCAGACCTGCATCAGGGAATGTTTATGGCCACCATAGACTTGCAAGACACATATCTTTGTGTCCCAGTCCATGTCAATCATCAGAAGTATCTGCATTTCCAGGAATTACCCTTCGGCCTCTCCACATCTCCAAGAACGTTTACGAAGGTCCTGGCGGTTGTCCTTGTATCTTAATCACGGGTGAATCAGAACAGCAGACTCTTCGCCACACAGAAAGAGTACTTTGTCGGCGTCCTACAACAACATGAATGGTTGATAAATGTCAAAAAGAGTTCCCTATTACCAGCACTTACTGTCCTGGGGGTCATCATAACTACCGATACAATGATGATCAAACTGACAGAAGAAAGGAGANCCAAGCTTTCACATCATCTCATAAAGGCAAGCATGCAGATTTCCGGCAAGAGAATAACAGGTTACCCTGGGACTTATGTCCTCAGTTATTGACATCATTCCCTGGGCGAGACTGCACATGAGGAAATTCCAAGCGGCCTTCATTGCGGGATCATGCCACAGGGGGATCATGAACAAGCCCATTCTCCTCACAGTAGAGGTAAGAAAATCCCTAAAATGGTGGTTAGAAGAAGGCAGACTCTCGATAGGAAAATACTTTTGCCTTTCAGCCACCAGTGTTAATTACTACCGACGCCAGCGTGGTAGGCTGGGGCGCAGCCAGCGGTTTAAACATGACCCAAGGCCGCTGGGATCCAGACTTGCAAAAATGCCACTCCAACCTAAGGGAGATGGAGGCACGCTTGCCTTGCTTTCCAGCGCCACAAGCAGGTTTTGAATCAAACAGACAACAGGTCAGTAGTGACCTATTTAAACAATCAAGGCGGCACAAGGAGCAGAAACCTTATGGAGGCAGCTCGCAAAATACTTACTTGGACAGAGGCAAATCTGCTGGAAATCAAAGCCACGTATATAGCGGGCAAGGAGAATGTTACAGCAGACAGTGTGAGCTGTCGGCAATATCATGTATGTGAATGGCAACTCAACACAGAGGTGTTCCAGTTTCTAGTCAGGAATTGGGGCAGACCCCAGGTAGACTTGATGAGATCCAGAATCAAAAATCAGGTGCCAGCCTTCTTCTCAAGGTACCGCGACCCACAGGCCCTTCAAGTGGACGCTCTAGCCGTGCCCTGGGATTTTGCTCTTGCATATTTCTTCCCTCCAATACCTCTTATCCCAGAATTAGTCCTTCCATCTCTCTGCCCTGATCCGAGTAACGCTAAAGAGGCTAGACTCCACAATCTAGATGTAGTAAGGACACTAAAGATTTATATGGTCCGTACAGTGGAATTCCGCTGCTCTAACCATCTTTTTCTTGTTTCAGAGGGCAGAACAAAGGGAAATGCAGCAGCAAAAACAACCATAGCTCTGTGGTTCAGGGTATGCATTACAGAAGCACCTTGCACCTTACACCTTGAAGAGTATGTCTCCACTGATGGCAATCTGTGCTCACTCCACGAGATCCCGCTTGGGCAGACAGAGAACTTGCTCTCATCAAAGTCCTTAGTGCTGCAGAATAAGTTTTACTGCAGTATGAAAATACTTTCTTTAAATACTTTCTTTAAATCCCACCCAGTGAAGAAACTGCTTGGGTACGACCCAATAGTGTCTGCCATGGGGAAGCAGAGGAGAAAAAAAACATTGTTTACCTGTTAATGTGTTTTCCTCTGCTTCACCATGGCAGCATTAGTTCCCCCCCAGTTATGTTTGTTAGGATGTTTAACCTATATTTAGTTTTAAGCTTGTAAAGTTGAAGACACTGAAGCCTGGATGTTATATAGGCTGGTGTCTTCTTTCCTTTTCCGGTCCTGAGCGCATGAGGGGATTAACCCAATAGTGGCTGCCATGGTGAAGCAGAGGAAAACACATTAACAGGTAAGAAATGTGCATTAT
>JABWIB010003387.1:32765-43735 GCA_016617825.1 Platyplectrum ornatum | reverse complement strand
GAGTCGGACTTTGCGTCCGACTCCGTCCTATTCAGAGCCGATCTGCGCATGCGCAGATCGGCGAATCTTCGCGTCTCCGCCAGCCTGGCTGGCGGAGACGCAGGGCTGAATCAGCCCCCATGAGAGGTGAGCTTAGTGGGGGAAAAGGGATGCAGGGAGAGGCAAAGTTATACAGGGTCAAAAATTCAGAAAGTGTTTGAAAGAAATTACTTACATACAATAGTGCCAGCACTGACTTTTTCAGTCCATAAAAGGTGCTACCAGGTTCCTAAAGTAGGCTGTCCGCTACATATAAAGAGCTTCCAGTGCCTTTCAATGTATCATTGCCAAACAAAGGAAGCCAAGGCTCAGAATCAATTATTGATTAAGGAGTTACTGCCTATATCAGCATCTTCTCATTAAATCAGTATTCCAACCTGTTATATAGCAATCAGCCTTGTTCATTACTATGTATGGATTGCACCTGGGCCCTAGGTTTAATAGTCTGCCTATTTCCAGCATTCAGTGTCTTCCAGGACCCATAATTATAACCCGTTCAGAATATATTCCTCTGTTTACTTATGCATAAATATAGCCTGTTTCCTGCAACATTCCTCTAGGCTTATTGGTTTACTGGTTTATAGGGGTCTAATCTGAAAGTACAGTAGACCCCTATAAACAAATGCACCACAGGTTCCTGCCTTAGCATAATGGTCTCATGCTGTTCCAGTGTCCCTTTCTGTGTCCCACACATGCCAAAATGACCATGTCAAATTAATGGCTGCTTTCTCTGTACTTCCTCATCTTTGCGGCCCCCTGCTGATTGCGCTACTTCCGTTCTGCTGACTACGCTACTTATGTGTCTTCTCTGAACTTACCCTTTAAGAGAGTGGCGACCAGATGTTGGCAATGGCTTGTAAGATGGCAGCAAAAGGCTTTTCTGCTCCCACNCTCTTTCTCCACATGAATTCAGCTAGATAGGACTGGAGGTGGTGACGAGCAGTGCCTCTTTGTTTCTAATACTTTCCACATTTTGGGTATGTGCGCCCATTGTGGGATCTGAGAAATGATATTTGTGGTTGACAGTTGCATGGCTGTATCCTGCTTTTTCAAGGTCCTAATCATATTCTGTATTGTGTTTATTTGGGTTATTTTGTACAGCAAAATATATTTTTGAAAGACATAGTGGTGTAAGCACCATGTAACCACAAAGTATAACAACCTCACAAATGTAAAATACTTTAAAGCTTAGCATTTACTGTATAACAGATGTCATTCAGTCACTGGGGCACCATCTTGGGATATGCTCACAGACAGTACTCTATAGACCGGCACTTAAGTAATGTGTTTGATAGCGTATCCATTCCTTTATCTCTAGATACAAATGAAATGGGCGCCAGATGCTTTTAATAATGCAATAAGTTATGAATTGGCACTGAAGAACATTGATGTAACATTCTGCCGAGAAGCAGAGGTGGGACATAAAGATGTTGTACTCACAATAACTGATGTGACCTGTCCATTAAACTGCAATGTACATTCTGGCCTGTAGGCACAGCAGGGCAATGTCCACAATGGTCTTCTATTAAATTCTAACACATCCACAAAAAAAAGCAATTTACAGTTTTAGCGTTAAAAAAAATCCTTTTTATTTCCACAATTTACTTGATGGTTTCTACCCCTGAGCAAAGATTAAGCAACGTTATAAAAGGATTTATGTATTACTTTGTATGAGACTTGTGCTTGCCTATTTGTCTCATTATTTTCTCCATTATTACAGATTTGCATAAAGACAAATCGCGTTTTAAGTTATGTTTAGATGTGAGCCCAGCTGAGCCCCCCTAGCCACACAATCTAGTACACTTCAACTGAGATTCTGCAGCAATCCTTTAAGCAATAAGAAAAGCAAGAGATCCAGAAGAGGTTGATTATAACAGACACTGTGGGACATTTGGATAACATTGTTAAATGGTATCATAAGCGTTAAATAGAGTTCTTATTATTTTTAAAGAGGAAAAAAAAAGAAAAACAAAATGTCTCTTTACTGAGGTAAAAGCAGAAAAAGGAACATAAACATTAGATTAAATCGATCAGCGCGAGCATATGTCAGAGTATTTTTAACACATATTTCTATGCCAACGTCAGGACTCATCACTAGGGTGTAAAACACACATTCAGTGCTGCGCAATACACGTCAATGTTAATAGTATTTGTTATTTATTTACGTATTAAGATCATGTGGAATAGTGGCTCCATTTTCATGTTTATTTGTCCTGTAATGATCATTAGAGATGTTATTGTTTCTAAGGACTGGAATTATACAGCCTAGATTGGTTGCTATGGGCAACTTCCCCATTTTCCAATCTCACTGCAATCTCATCTCTTAGTAAATATACCCCCTAGTGTGGTTGCCACAAGTTGTTTCATCCAAAATGTCCAAAGATCCACATCCACGCCACAGAAATGATCCTCATCCCGCTTTAGAATAAACCTTATAAGTGTAAAATTTCCCTCAGGTAAAGCACTCCTACATCTTTTTTTATGTAGATTAAATTAGTTCTCAAATAAAATAAAAAAATCTGCAAAGTGATTTCATTTTGTCTTCAATTTGCATTTATAAATGTGATTGGATTTGCCATTACTTTATTGTCACAAGGTAAAATTACATTTTAGCTACATAATTTAATCAACAAAATAACTGTGAGTTTTTAAAATGGGAACATGCGAGGTACTTCCACCCACACACCCTGTTGCTTTACTGCCACGATCCTGCACACCTAATGCACCACAGGCTTTGTGATACAGTTCATTCTTGGTTAAGTTCCTAATTTTCTAATCAAACTGTTTCCAGGTGCAGGACAAGTAATAGGTCTTTAGGGGCCCTATGCGAAGTTCAAATTGACAGCTCTTCCTGACTATATATATATATATATATATATATATATATATATAAAAACAAACAACAATCCCCAGCACTTTTCCTTTCAAGCACCTGCATTGTATTAGCTTACAGACCAATGTGCAGACTCCATTTTGTGTGTTTGTATATATATATATATATATATATATATATATATCTCAGAATTTTAAATTAAGAAACTGCTATATGGAATAAAACTCTGAATTAACCAGACATGGAAATAGTAATATGTTGTAATATGTTCTATGTAGCCATTACACATTACTGTAACCAGTACCTATAAATAATATTTAAAATTGTGGGTTGTATAGTACATCAAGAAACTGTTTTAGAATTCCTTAGGAATAGGCATTTGTGAATATCACTCATTGAGAAGTCACTACTAGAAAAACAATGTAATAAATAACCAATGTGAAATAACCAGAAAGGTCAGCTATTATTTTGCCACCTTTTCCTTGTTTTCCTAACCACATGTATTGAGCTGGAATTGGGAGTGCTTTTAATAATAGCAACCACAAAGGCCAATTCTAAATGGAAATTAAAAATAAGTCACATCCAAGTGTTAATGGGTTTTTTGATTTATTCGATAACATCTGTGACATGGAANGTATGATTCACATTCTCATATGTTTAAAATTCCATTAGCTAACTCCAAGTTGTCGACAATAGAATGTAGGTCTGTGAAATACCCTGCTAATGAAATATATTCCCAAATGTTTCCTGACATTTTACATTTCAGCAGCAGTGATCATAAAAATGGGCCTTTTGTTGAACTTAACAATGGAGGTGACGATTATGACTTGGGCTCTGGTCCTCATACCGCTATATGATGACCCATACACTGCACAATCATCTATTGAATACACACAGATTTAAATAGTTATTGTACTAAACAATGTGTGCAGCACTGATATTTTGTGCACTTACAGTTATTATTACATCTTAATAAGCAAGGATGATGTGCAGAAGTTAAATTAGAGTTTCCTGTGTGGTTTCCCCTGTATATAGGGCATTGGTATAGGGCAGTGGTCATCCCCCCCATACGTAGGTGAATCTCATAATTAACTGAAGGCTTAAATTGCTTATGTCTGGATCTGGTCCACTATTCTATGACCAGATCCAGACATTTTCCAAACGAGAGAGGGGAGTGACGGGTGTTCGCATGAAGAGCTGGATTCAGTCCTTTGTGTGATACTAAAACATAATATGTTCCGAAATCAAAAGTGTATACTGGAGCGAAACCAGAAAAAACCAAGGGATGAGATTTGTGTTAGACCTCACATGTGAACTGAGTGGGCACAATCTTACATGCAACAATTTTATTTATAATTTGGCACAACTTATGCTCAAGTGAAACATAACCCCTACTTGGTACTATGAGAAAAAAATACCAGAACTTCTTCGGCAAGTCACAAATCAGCAGGTACATGGTTCATCTTTTTATTTCACTGAGAACACAAAGGTAGTGAATTATGTTCCAAAGAAAAATGAAAATGTCATTCTTTTGAGCACCTTACATAAAGACAAGTGATGGGCCAGACAGGAAACCAAACATAATTTTTCTCTATAATTTGACAAAAGGTGCAGTGGATACCTTACATCCACATGGGAATCTTGGTGAAGAAAAAGGTGGTGGCACAGCAGCCAGATGTGTGTGTGGGGGGGAGGGGGTGTCAGAAGCTTGTGGTAACAATTATGTGGTTTAGGGTATGGGTTTGATGGATTGCTGTGGTGCAGGTATAGTCTTAATATAGATGTGAAATCTGGGAAATCTGGTTGTTTACAGTCTCTTGATTGCAGTGAAGTTGAAGATGGAAGTGAAGAGAGAAGAAGGTGAGAGATAACAGGGAAACAAAATGGTGCAGTACCCTTGGTGTACAATATTTGCAAATAGTACAGGCACTCACCCTTTGGATGTCTTGCCCGTGAGTGTCTCTTTCGCTGTTAACGTCTTCTGGTCCTCACTGGGGTTCCCAGGAAGCCTTAGGGAACGTTGGGGTGCCTGAAGGTCCTTGATGTCATCTTAGTATTCTTTTTGGGTCGTCTCTGTGGTCCTTCTGGGGTCCACTAGTCTGGTCTCCTTGTTGTCCTCAGGTCAGGGTGGTTCCTGCGCTCTGGAATTCCCACATGGGATTGGTGTTCCTGCTGGGCAGAGTTGGGGTGCCATTTGGGGGGCTAATGGGCTGCAATAGAGGAAGCTGAAAACTATGGGATTCACACAGTTTTTCAACTACACATCAACTACACATGATCCTCAATCGAGAACTTCTGCGGGGATGTTACATTGATCAAACGTGCAAATTTTGTCCATTCGAAAATATAATAAAACAAACATGGTGGCCTACAAGCTGTAAGATTGAAAAGTGGGGATGTTGCCCATAGCAACCAGTCAGATTCAAGCTTTCAGTTTTATTTTACATATGCCCAAATTGTGCACCTATATAAAACAGCTGTACAAAATTGTTAGTAATTTTTTTTTTGTTTTGGTCCCTTGTTTGAATTTTAATAAAAAGGGTAATTTTATGATACAGGTCATATTGACCCAAACAGTGTCTATCTCTCTGAACTCGGTCTACGCAATGGGAGTGGTCTCAGTCCAGGGATTTATAAAACCTAAAGAATGTTCTACATGCATTGCGCATTGTGACTCAGTACATCAGAAGACTGTACTTTCAATTATTTTATTAACAATATTGCAGCAAAATCATGTAAATTGTGCATCTGAGACATTTATAAATAAAATAATCTCTCTTCTATAAACTTGGACAGATTTACAAGCATGAATGTAAAATCGTAGGGATAAAATAAAATATATGAAATGCTAATAGATATGTTACTTGAGTAATGAAAATGAAAGTGTACTTTGGTAAATTGATTTTTTAGTGAATTGTAGGCAACATATACATTAACAGCTATCTTACTAAAAGTTCATTATCTTGAAATGATTACACATGAGACAGTCTCTGTCACTGTTCAAATACATCTTATCTTCAGGAAGCACTTTGTATATGGCATGACAACTGGCATGATTTGGATTAATGACATAGAACCAGAATGTGTGTATTCACAAAAAGCAAGCATCTTCCGATCTTAACGATTAAAAAAAAATGTCCCCTGTGAAGTCTGGGTCTGTCATAACCCGCACTTATACAGGACATACAAGAGTACATACAAATATTCCATTTGTGACAACCATTTATAGCTAGGTATATACACTAAATAAGTTATATCAACATTGAAACATATACAGTAAATATGTGAAATGTTCACTAATTATTCTCATCCAGTATCACCTTATGCAAACCTGGTCAATATGATCTGGTACTGTGAAACAAAATATAGATAATCATTTACATTAAAAAAAACATTTATTCGCTGTTTAATTAAGGCGATGTATGTGTAAATTCCAGTGTTAGCTTGTCATGAGCCTAAAGAAACATTCCTAAGAACAACACTGCCTTCTAGTGGAAAAATGTGAATGTAGAAAGAAAACATAACGAGGATAGCAGGAGGGGGAAATGATAACAGTCTGAAATTGTATTGCCTTTGTTGTAACAGTAACTCCATTACACCAAACCCATCAAAAGCAAGTTTGATGGGAGCTCAATTTAATTTAGCAAATGTAACCACATACATGAATCAAATAAGAAAAACAGATTTACTCTCTTCTGACTTGATCCAGATGTTTCAAGGATTGTAAATCCACTATATTCATAAATGACTTTGATTTCTCATGGAAGAGCGTGTGCTTCATATCCTGACTTGGAGCTCCAAGCACAGCTCAATAGCATACCTCCCAACATTTGGGGAGAGAGCAGGACAGACATGTCTCGCACCCTGCCCAGCACAAATCCCACCCCCTGCCAGGACAAACGGCGCCCCAACTCCGCCCAGTCCCTCCTCTACACGCCTAATCCCCACGCCAAAGCCCCACGGACTGTCCCGCTAAAATTGGGGGTATGCTCAATAGTGTGGACCCAGTACTTTGTAAAGTTTTAGAGTGTTCCATGGTGGTTAAAACTGATAAAAATATTTATTTGCCTGCATATCATATAAGTTGAAATCCTATGAGAATTTCCCATAGCAACCAATCAGATTCTAGATGTCTTATCGCATGCTAGAGAAAGTCAGCTAGAATCTGATCTTCACATCTTCATTCTCACAGTTTATTAGATCTTGCCACGTATATTTTCATTTGCATCCTGACGTTACATCACAGGCGCTTATTCCCTGATTCGTTGAAGAAAGTCTGGCTGCCGGGTCTCGCATACACATGAGAACCCGCCAGCCAATCCAGCCCTGATTAGTTTATCAGTAGATCGCATGTGCGGCAGCCCTGAACCACCAATGACACCCTGACAGCGCAATTTACTTCAGTTAATAACGATAATACTTCATCGAGAATCTGGAGAGAGACTGTGTGGAGACTTCTATGGATATGCTCACAGTCTGGAGGAACGCAGAGTGTATAGGCCGCAGTGGTGCCGGATCGCAGGAGATCAGGTTATCGGGATCAAACTTGGACAGACATGTAAGAACACTACTCCTAGCTAAGAGAGAGGGGATTAGTCGGTGAACTGTGAGAGACTTCCCTTAGCTGCCATATTGTTTTGTCATCTTGTCAGACCTGGTAACAGTACTCATAGAACCACATAATACAGTGTCTGAGGGACCAGCACAGATATATGACACTGTCTGATAGCAGTACGAGGATATGGTAGCACACTGGTTCAGATTATTCCAGTCAGACAGAAGTACATCATGGAACTATACTGACAACAAGTAAATACATTTGAGGTAGTTACCTCTCCTCACAACCTAGTCCAGTTATAGTGAAAATATAAAGGAAACTTGTTTGTGGAAGCTTCAAGTGTTTGAATACAGAAATACAGATTTACTGCATATAGTGCATTGTTTATGATCAATGTTTAGAGCTTGATATTAAGATTTCTGCCTAAATATTACAACAGTTATTATTAGTTAATAGTAAGTTATTAAAGGTAAGGGACATAGAAAATAGTATAGATATATATAGGAAAAGTATAGTATAGGTAAATAAGATATTTACTAGTTTAGTAATAGTGTTGCTGAATTCAATGCTAATCTGATTTTCTCAGGTTTATTCAGAATTTATTTACATGTTTTCTATAATAAAAATCATAAAAGAATATCGTAGTATTTGCATTGTCTGGACCATTGTGGGTCTCTGTCCCACCTGCCTCACTCTAGGGTGAGATCAGCACAGGGGCAGAAGAGAGTGACAAGGAGAACCACCAGGTATAACACCACACCTGGACCACCGGTGGTGGCATCACAGGTATCTTTAGGTCCTCTATCTGCGAGTTCTGAAAAGGCAGAGAGAGGACCATAGTGTAATATGTTTAATAATTCTTGAATGAGATATAATAAAATGTGTGTACTGCAACAAATTTAAAAGACAGCATATACCTGGGGTTTACCTGGCTCTCCACGCACACTGCAGTGCCTCCTCCAATCTTCCACAGCCACAGAGCGTAGTTATGTAGAGGGGGCTCCAGCCAGCAGATCAATAGCAATCCAGTGCAGCTTCACAGTATGATTTAGCAAAGGATTTCCCAACACGCTTCATCTAACTGCTGATTAGCAGCATTTGACCTCTTCAACCCGATTGGTTGTGCATATTTAAACACTCCTAGGCTTTCAAACAATGATTGGCAGTGTCCCCAGTGTGATAGATTGAATCCAAAAGAATCATTCAAATACAAATGCCTAAACAGTCAACATATTGAGAAAGAATGTAGATATACCAAGAAAATGTAAATAATAGAACCCCAATATAAGGGGCAGGTTAAAACAAATATACCAATACAATAGAGTTCGACAAAACATAAAATATATATAAATAGTGATGTAATCATGACTGTTATCTACAGCAAACAGGGGGATACATATAAGATGACCCGAGTCATCAAAATCATATGATACACATAATTTATTGTATATATGTATATAAATACATATATACAAAACACACACATCTATTACATGAATCATTTGCGGACAGTCTTTGCCCAAGAACAGTTATGAGGCACTCCGATTACTTGTCTTCCAAGAGACAGGAGACAAGACTGAAGAGACTGAGACGTTTGGTTTAGCATAATCCTCACATATTTATTGTTTGCACGTAGCGTATTGGTAGAAATTATTTTGTATCAGGAGTCCATAAACACTGTTACAGAGGTAATAAACTATTAACCTTACCTATAGAACCTGCCATGTTGTTATTTATTTATGTAATGTTGCAGCCCTGTGACAGAGAACCCCAAAAATAAAGCAAAATGAAACGATGAAGGAAATGGTAGTGGCAGACAGAAAACACATCACTAATGTAAACCATTATATCTTTTTGCTTTTTTTTAACAAATAAATATACACAAATATAACTTTGTTACAGAGCTTTATTTGAGAGCAGCCTGTAGTGTGTGGGACAAAGGAGGAAGGAGAATCATTACTGGGCTGTTTAACTGATGTGTAAAGCGCGATCCAGGGGGAACTCAATCCTGGCAGGTCAGCAGCTAATCTCTCTCCCCTCTCCCAAATTCAGGTGCAATGCGCAACTCTGGATTTGCCCCAGGGTGTGATATGTTCCCTCAGAACATCTTTGACAGTGGTCCAAAAATAGCGGTGGAGTACTGATGTGTTCCTCATTACATTGTAAATCATTAAACCATGCTGAAAAATGTATAATCAGGATAAATGAGTCTGGAACCTGAACTAGTCTTCAATGTGAATATGTGAGTTAAGTGGAAAAAAATGCTAAACATTACAACAAAAGCACAGCAAAGTACAGGGACTCTGGTAAAAGGGTATAGAGGTGGAGATCTATCCATCATCATCTCAAGTACCAATAAATGACAAGCATGTGGCCATGTGGACTAAGGTAAGTTAATTTTAAGGTCCATAAAACATCTTGCTTGACAGTTATGCTATAACATACCCCCCAACTGTCCCGGTTTTAGCTCGACAGTCCTGCTCTTGGGGGACTGTCTCGCTCCCATAGCAGGACAAACTGGTAGGAAAGTGGGGGTTTTTGCCGTGATCGTGGCCTGAAAAGGGGAGGGGCTAGTCGTGTAGGGGCGGGGTTTGGCCGAGACAGGGCGGGCCTTGGTCGAGACAGGGCAGGGCTTGGCTGGGGCAGGGGGCGGCACATGTCTGTCCCGCTCTCTCCCCGGCAAATGTTGCGAGGTATGTTATAAGACTGAGCAAGAGAAGAGCTCCATAGCAATATATGACTGATTGAAAGTGTATGGAACAAGAAAATACATAGTACACTTATGCTGATACCAGCTTAACCAAGAGAAGCTTGAGGAATTAGGGTCCCAATATAGTCCGACTCCTACCCAGTAATTGTATAATAGTCCACATGTTCTTCTAGTATCTGTCATGTATAGACCCTGTAATGGCCTCCTTCCACCACCAGGGGTCTCCTGTGCTCTGTCTATATTTGCAAACTGAACAACAGTTCCAGATTCTGCCACAAAAGCCACTGTTAGGTGTTAGGTGGCCTTTCATTGCACATGACATCTGGCTATTAAACCCTGTTATCTCCAGCAATCTCTGATGGATTATCAGTTGTCTCATGGCTTTCTCTGTGAATGTCCTTGTGGATTCTCTGTTTCTTGTTTTTTGGCCTACCTCAATGGATTTATGGGCCTAAATTTACCAAGTAGGGAGATTACAAGCTCTCAGTTTCACTTTACATACTGTAGAATGTGAGGTTGAATCGGATTGGTTGCTATCGGAAACATCCCAACTTTTCAATCTCTCTGTTTAGGAAACATAGGCCATAGTGTTTATGCCATTCATCTGTTTCCACTGCTCTTGTATTTCTGGTATTGTGTGTATTTTCCATTTATTCATTATTGCCTGCATCTATGCTTTATGTTTACCCTCTGCTGTACGCCCCTGAATCTCCACCTTTCCTCTCTCTTGCATACAGTGTCGGACTGGGGTACCTGGGGCCCACCAGAGGAAATAATTTTTGGGGCCCACCCTCAATTATACAGAAATAATGCTAGGCAATCATAGTTGT
>JABWIB010003387.1:5545-21874 GCA_016617825.1 Platyplectrum ornatum | reverse complement strand
TGTATATATATTTATCTTACCGTGTGTACCTAGCTTTTGTGAATTTAGGCCCCAGTCTCCCTTTCAGCTCACTCAGCTCAGAATTTAACGCAAACATTACAGACACAGCTCTACAACTTTTGCTCCAGCAAGTAATAGCCTAACCATTGTGCTCCAATATGCAGATTGAATGGCATCTTCCTCCTGAGACTTTCTCTTGCATATGCAAAGCAAGATAAACACATAATGAACCAGATTCAGATGTTAGGCACTATTGACTTACTCACAACGTACTCAAGAGTAGGTAAAACCATGTTGAATTGCAGGGGGGAGGTAAAATGAATGTCAGTGTGTGCATGCATGGAGAATACTTTATTGTTGCATGTTTCACACAGATACTGACCAGCGTTACTGTTACACTGTTATTAGACTTGTGCTGGAAAAATCATTTCTCAACTGTAAAGGTGGCCATACACGGGCTGAATTTCATCCAAAGCTCACGAATAAAAAAAGAGGACGCTGTATATGTGTGACGACGTCACGTATATACAGCGTCCTCTCCGTGCAGGACGGAGACCCCGCAGCACACGGAGAAGGTGCTGGGCACCGCTGTTGTGCCCAGCGAAGACATCAGAAGGGTGAGTGTATTTTTATTTAATTTATTTCTTTTTTTTACAGGTATTCACCCCCCCAAACCCCCCCCCCCCACCATTGGCCATCATGGGAACGACATTGTTCAGTGGATGGCCTGCAAACAGGGTGATTTTCCCTAGGGAAAATCACCCCGTTTGTCGGCCATTCAGCTTAATACTCTAATTCAACATGGTTTTGCCCACTCTTGAGTTAGTCTCATTCTATTTGTAATGATATGACTATCCTTTTTGTCTCTTTCTGTTTAGTTGTGACTAGCCCTCTGATAACATTGATGCAGATGCAGACTACCGCATATCCTGTGCTCACATAATTAGAAAGCTGCATTATGTATATTCTCATGCATACAGGAATCCATATGGAGATCCCTACATTAAACTTTCCACTCTTCAGGGCTGTGCACAAATCGGAATAGTTTGTTAAGGGCTGACGCCAACTCTTAATGTACTATTTACATCCCTTCCCCCACTCACCTTGGTGTAATTCCCCAGCTTACTACTGACAAGTTATGAGCCTCAATTGTTATCCGGGTACTGTCACACTCACACTAAGGCTGGTAAGTTCAGGAATCAGTTTATTGTAGAGCTGAACTTGCAGGGTATACCAAATATCGCACAAATACTGAAACACACAGAAAGAAACAGTCCATGAATGAGGTGGGTGCAAAGAACACTGAAGTACACAAGGAGGTGGAAGCACAATTTCACAAATATGCATGTGCAGGAGGAACACTGGAACCCACAGAGTGCATCAGTGAATGTATTATACTGGACTCCAGATATTGGTACACACGCGGTAGCCAGGACCGGCCCTACCAATAGGCAATCTTATTCAATAACCTATAGAGAGCAGGGCCCAAGGATCGGCAAAAGCATATCATCGCTGTCTCAATTTTCATGCCGGGTTATATAATAACACAGCATGTAAATAATTAGACAACCTGGGAGGACGCCAGCCGCTCCTCTATAGAATAACGGAGCCCCATCTCCTCTGTAAACCAGACCAGGAAAGGGGGTGGTTGGGATTGGCCCTGGTGGTAGGTGCAAAATGGATTAACAAGTGCTTGGAAAGGGGTACTGCAACACTAAGATGCTGGAACACAAAGGAAGCAAAGAGACTTGAAGAGCTGGAATCCTGAGTGTAGATGTATGTCACAAAGTAAGAATAAACAACAATGAGGAACACATAAATGCTGGAAGTGCAGCTGTTAGGGATCAGGGTACACAGGTGCAGCACAGCAGTGCTGTAGAAGAGGTGACTCCTTTGGGAGACCATGGAATTACAGGCAAATGCCAGAGTGGGTGTAAGTACTAAGGGTGGTATTTAACAGGGACGGAACTTCAGGAGGCAATGGAGTTGCTGGGTTCTGTAGGCGGCACTTCTTAACTGCACCGATGGTCATACCTCCCAACATACCTCTGCTGTCCCAGAAAACAGGATTTATAAGCCCCACTCCCTGTGTCGCCCAATTCCAACCACAACCCCTTAACGGACTATTTTCAATTAGGTTCTAAATGTCATCAGTTGTTTGAGTCTGAATCAATGAGTGCTGCCTGTGCTAGTATTTTACTAATAGTCTCTCGCCACCCTACTCCACTCCCCCTCCCCTTTCCTCTGATGGACTGACTGTAACTTACCACATCATACAGTTAGGTTTGCTTCCCAGAAATACATTGTGCAGCCAGAGGTACACTATTCAGTGTAATGATGTAGAAAAAAATGTTAGAAAGATAGTCAAAGGGACCAAAGGGTCATAAACAGCAGTCATGCAGATTAGCATGCCACCACACAGGACACAGGATTTATGGCTATGGCCCTTTTGCTGGGACAAGGGGAGAAGGGAATGAGCATATGCTTGTAATACTTGGCCAGATCCAGACAGAGGAAAACACATATACCCTGTTCACACAGAGGGCTATTACCTGGGTAATTCAGTCAACTTCCCGGGTTGACTGAACTACACGGGTAGTGTGCTCAGTGTGAACGGCGTTAAAATTACTTCTAACTACCCTGGTTCAATGGGAATGGTGTTGTAAATTATCAGGGTAATTCAGCACTGTGAACAGGGTTAATTACCAGGGTAATTCAGATCCACAGCTAACAACCCTGCTCGTTAAAAACAGATTTACAAAGGTAGTCTATGTGAACAGGGTAATAGTTTCCAAAGCCTGAATTCAGGAACTGGCAGCAGAATAAAGCGCGTATGCACACTCTATGCACATTATGCATAAAACCCATTAGATGATTGGGATTACTTTGATTCTTGCACAAAAAATGTTTAGCAATAGGTGTTAAAGTTTTTAGTTTCTCACAATCTTTTTTAATGGATCTGACAAGGAAGCACTGGTTGAGATTTCTTTTTGTTTTTCCTATATATAATAGGGTGCAGGGATATTGTTATTAACATAGAACCCCCAGGGCCAGCGCACCCAATAGGCGAGTTCAGGCAGGCACCTAGGGCGGCCGGCCGGCAGGGGTTTAAGCATTTAAAAAATAATTTTCTTTAAATAAAACATTGAAAAAAAAGACCCCCCCACGCTCCTCTGTAGTTCACGCCATCAGGCCGCACGTCACTTGCCGGTGAGGGGGCATGGTGCTAGGTCTGCCTAGGGCGCACACAGACCTAGCACAGGACCTGAGAACCCCTATAGATCCACAGTTTAGATTGAGGGTTAAATCTTCCTTTTGGTGCCAATTTGGTATAAATCTGTTTTTTAAATTCGGAGCTCTCCTTTAGATGATTGTTTGAAAAGAGTCAGCATGGAGGGGATCACCAACAGTTACTTTATCTTCTCTCTGAGCAACTGGGATGAAGTTACACCACTGACATTTATTGTGCCATATCTTTTGATTCTTATGTCTGTTATCTCCTCCCTAGCTTATCTATTTTTTCCCAAAACCCACCAATTCCTGAAATCTCATTAAGCGCATTGCATAAGTACAGCATTGGTGAGATCATTTAAGCATTCCAGTCATTTAGATTATCAAGAAATTGCTCTTTCAAACCATTTGTCCACCGATCAAAAAAGCTGGGACTTTAGCATATGACATCTCAGAAGATTAGTACGGTACTTACTGGAAGTCTGGACCAGTCCAATGGATTTTACAAAACGTGAAAAACTTAAATAATCTTTTACTGAATCGTATGAAAGTATTGCTTTGCATGCAGATTTGCAATGCTCATATGCATAGGGGATCCACAATCACAAGGGTCAAGATATGCAGGGCCACCAAGAGAAATTTTGGGCCCTTGTACAGCACTGTCCTGGGACCGCCTCATATTCAATCACTACAATTTTTTTTCCACCATTAACGTACATATTTTACGTACCCCCCAGAATACGTGTCTAGCAGGTTTAAACTGGACTGTTTCTACAGAAAGTATGTGTGTGTGTGTGTGTGTGTGTGTGTGTGTGTGTGTGTGTGTGTGTGTGAGAACATCTCAGGGGGAGGAATTTGTTTAACCAGGATACATTGTAAATCATTAAGGTCATGACTGATCAGAGCCAAGTGGGTTACAGGCTGCTCGTTCTCCTTACCCAAAAAAGCAGCTCTCACTGCAGATGGCTTTCAGTAAAGAGTTTACTGAACAAAAAAACCCATAAGTCTATCTATTACAGCCCCCTGGCAGAAAAATTGCTACAAAGTTTATGAGCCGTCTACCGCCCTAAAAAAGTTAAAAGAGGATTAAAAAATGATGGCAACAGAAAGAAAACATATTGAAACTATAATTTATTAATTGTAACATTTTGAAAATGGCGAAAATTTCGTATTTTTCATAAATTTTTCACGAATAAATACAGACTGTATCAACCAAAATTTACCACTAACTTAAAGCACAATGTGTCACGAAAAAACAATCTCACAATCAGTTGGATACATTAAAGCATTAAAAAGTTATTACCACATAAAGTGACACATGTCAGATTTGGAAAATAGGGCTTGGTCATTTGGGACCAAATAGGCCGCATCTTGAAGGGGTTAATTAAATAAAATCTGGGACATTATTGTACTTTACTTGTGATTCTATTGCTTCTATTTACACCATGGGCTGCCACAGGGGACGGGTCCTGGGTCAGTCACTAAACCCATTGCCACCATCAGGGGTTCTGGTGAATACTAGATCCTTAGTTAGACTCTGTAAGCTTCTATAACATTATACCCGTCTGTAGTTCAGTGTTACCTACATTGTATGGCAATCTGTTTTCCTTTATCCTACACACCTTTATCCTTTGCTGCACATCCTATTTATTACCTAAGATTATTAAATATATATTTAGGAAGGCAACCAAAGTGCACATAAAACTTGACATCTTGGGGTATATTTAATAAGCGGTGAGATTGAAAAGTGGGGATGTTGCACATAGCAATCAGAGTCGAGTTCACATTCTCCAGTGTGTAAAATGAAGCTGAGAGCTTGAATCTGACTGGGAATTAGTGTTGGTTTCTGTCTGACCACCAAAGTGAGTACCATCTTGTGTGCCCTCCAGTAATGCAGAAAGTTTCTTGTTTTTATTAATATTTTACAGATAAATGAAATGTATTTTCTTTGACATGTTGGTGCCAACAAATGCAAATTTAGGCATTTACAAATGTCACATTATTTTATATAAATATGACAGTGATATATATTAGGACAACAAAATCCAGGAGCCATAATAATGCTCCTCAGCCTTAATATTTTTTCTCATCTACTATCTTCATCATTCCCTCTCCTTACATATTCTCTACAGACCCCTTTCCCAGTTACCTCTATAACCCATCCCTCAGTATACCACTTCCCACTATATCCTCTATACCTCTTCAATATTCTTGCTATACCTATCTTACTCTACAGCTTTTTCTATTCAACATTTAACTGATTCAAACCCATACTGCACAATATTTTCTGCTTACGCAAATAGCTCATAGAGCCACGTATAAAATCACGTGAGCAGGGCCGGCGACAGGGGGGGGCGGCTGTGACGGGCCCCAAGCTTCAGGGAGCCCAATTACTAGTGTTATCACTATTGAGGGGGGCCCCAAAAAATCTGGGTGTACCAGGGCCCCAAGATTTCTGTTGCCGGCCCTGCACGCGAGAGATATGGGAAAAAAGCACAACCAGCTTTTTTCCCATCTTTGCGTGCCATTGAATCGGCCACTAAGTCCTTTTATTACCGTATATACTTGAATATAAGCTGAGGCATCTAATTTCACCTAAAAAAAAACTGAAATTACTTATTGACTTGAGTATAAGCCTCCCCCCAGTATGTCTGTCTGTCTGCCCTGTGAAAGGCTCATGTCACTGATAGAATATTGCCCCATATGACTGCATTGTCTCTGGTCTCTATGTCCAGCTCCAATAGATCTTCCCCTATACGTCTCTATTGTCCCCCTCTTTCCTGCATGTGCAGGGTTAGTATAAGACAATGTAGTAAAGCTCTTGTGCCATGCTGTAACCCATACAGCACACTATCATGCCTGTGTCAGCTCTGTGGCCTCATGTGGTGGGTGTGAGTGGCATGCTGTGTGCCACTGTCACACTCTTCCCCTCCTTTACCTTAGCCCCATCTTAGCTCTGAGCAATGTGTGCAGTTCTGGTATCTTGAGACACAGAAGAATGCTGGAGACATAAATGGCTGCAGTAACATACTGCAATCACAAACTCGTCCACAAGTGGCTCTGTGCTGAATCATGAATGAGAAAAGTTACACTGAAATGTTAAGCTGGTCATACACTATAAGATAAATTATTCCAATCGAAAGATTTTTCAAGAGTGGGTAAAACCATGTTGAATTGCAGGGGAGGTAAAATGAATGTCAGTGTTTGCATGCAGGGAGAATACTTTATTTTTGCTTTTTGCACACAGACACTCACCTGTAATACTGATTGCAAATAATTCAATTTACCTTCCCCTGCAATTCAACATGGTTTTGCCCACTATTGAAAAATCTTTCGATTGGAACAATTTATCTTATAGTGTATGGCCAGCTTTATGCATTGATAAGGACATCTTTGATCAGAAATATTAGGAACTCCCAAATCATATACAGAGTGTATAAAATGATCATGCTGCATCTTTGGGGAATACACACTGAACAGATGTTGGTTGTTTTTCATGTGATTTATGTGCTTAAAGATGCAGCTGTTACTTCTGTCCTCTGCACATAGTGAACAGATTAACAGTAAGGGGCCGATTCAATCCCGCGCGAAGACGGGGAAAAACGCGAAGTGCGCTTTTACCCGTCTATTACGGGACTGAAACCTCGCGGATTTTTGTACGCACCTCTATGAGGTGCGAACGAAAAAACGCGAGATTTCCTGCCTTACGCAAATAGCGTAAGGCAGAAAAAATAGTCGCGAAGGGGATTGAATCGGCCCCTAAGTGCTGGAGGACCTCTACGCCCAAATGCAATTACACTCCCTGAACTCACTATTATTACGCCCATCACATAATTGTATATATTTATATCAGGCCTCTACACACTACAGTAATAATTGGCTGTAATGGATGATCAGGTACGATTTTTTCAATAATCATATTTGATCTTTAAGCATGTATAAAAATATTAATCCCAATATTATCTTGAATCATCCAGTTCATCTCACTTGAACACATCTCTTCTGCCTAGATTATCACTATAGGCAAGACATAAGTCACAATGATATCTGGACATTTGGGTTGTTCAGAGGAAACGTGCAGAATTACTTCACTTAAAGGGTAGTTGGTAAGTGGAATGGTCTCCCATCTGAAGTGGTTTACACACTAGAATTGTTTAAGCGAGTTTGGGATAAATATAAGGGTATATAAATCAAAGTTGATAATCAGCTGTGGTCAGTATAATTTAAAATACACAACTGGGCAGTCACTATCTTTTTAAACATTGGGTCTTTTCTTAAAAAATAAATGTGGCAAACCACTGTGTTTGATCTTATGCTGGAAAGCATTTTATTACAGTTACCTTTAGTTCACATTTGGAAGTGTACACATGGTAGAGAATACAGAATTACAACAAGCAGCAGTAAGTAACCAGTAATCACAGTGCAAGTAAATGTTAATCAGTGGTAGTATACTATCACCCCTCCCCCCCCCCCCCCACACACACACACACACACACGATACATTCACTTACTATTCTTAACTGACTACAAGTTTGTATTCAAGTTAAATGTCAAAATAAAATAGAAATATATTCTACACACAAACTACATGACATGCCAGTTTCTCATACAGTTATCATGTTATCTGTGGTGTGAGTTATAGCAGCTCCTATATGTAAACATCTGCTCCATAAAACACTGGAAAATGGTTTTCTATTTGTTGAAACAATGTTAGTAAAGTGATTTGTGTTGGTGTATGGCATGTCTCCTCGCTGGGATTGCAATGCCCCTACATTGACACACACAAGGAAGCAGTAGTACCGGTAGTAGCCCACATGTAAGAAGCAAGCACGTGTCCTGATCATATGGCTGGGGCCAACGTGGTTCACACGACTCTCACACATAACACAACGCTGTGGTGTACATCGGACAGTGTGGACATAACATCATTTACACACTATACGAGTTTTTAATAAAGCGGCGGATTCTATTCAACAATTCTCCTGGCAATTACCACAAGAAATAAAAGATATAATAAACATTGCTCGTAAACCAGAAAGATTCATGGAGAGTCGCGCCTGTATGGAGGACATGCATTATAGACAGCAAGCCATGCATAAAGCATTATCCTATAGAGAGATATTTTATATTTATATATACATATATATATATATATATATATGTTCGGGGTTTTCGCATTGGGCAAACTCATACCTGGCTGACACCATTTGCAAATTAACAATATGACCCGCAAAGCATAGACTCTAAACATATGTAACCCAGGCATACACGTCCAGGAGTACTGACCGGCCATCTTACACATGCTGATAACCACATGTTAAATGCACCCAAAATGGCCACGAAACGCTCCGTTTTCTGCAAGCCTATTGGTGGAAGCCATCCTGGGTATGTGATTGGTCACACGTGTGCGTTCCAGTGTAAATCTACAGCCTGTTATTGGCTGACCAGTTGCACATGCTCATATTACCAGAAAGAGTTCAGGGCGGTGACTGTGCGCTTAGTCCTCACGGATTGGTTACCCAGTGGCACGTGATTCGCAGTCTTTATTAGCGCCTTCTCAAGAGCCCTGTGCCCAGTCGGTTTTGTGTCACAGCCATCTCGTGTCCTCCATACCAGCACACAGGCACGTGACCTTTCCATCTACAAGGGACACCTAGCAACAGCCGACATGGTGAAACTAGCAAAGGTAATCTGCATGCGAGCAACAGCGTTTATATGTATATGCTATTTTGTTTTATTGCATTTGTGACCAGCGCCCTGCTGTTTTAAGTACTGTTCTGAAAGCAGCGTAGGTAACTGGTGTACAGCGAAGCCATGAAGCCTGCTCTATAGACTATGGCCTGTGTATTGTGACTAGTATCTTAGGCGCATGCGCGTAAGATTTCGCCGCGCTCGGAGAACGGCCGGTGACGTAAGCGGGTGTGTGGCCTATACGGATGTGGTGGTTTGGGAGGCAGTATAAAGGTGTAATGTAGCATCCACTAACACCGATATAACTACACACATTTAATGGAAGCTTCTGCTCTAATGGCCGTCATACAGGAACTGTCGTTTTATTTTGGTGGGAACTCGGTGACTTGCGGGCTGGTGACGGTCGTGCTGTCCTCGTGCTCCTAGGTACCCGTGTGACTGGAGGTGTGCGTCGCCTTGTCGGCGCCATTTTGTCTTCCCGCTAACCAAGTACGGGAAGGGAGGGGGGTAACTTCCGCCCCACGCGTACGCCGTGCACCCCCACGTGGTCGCTCCACGTGGTTTTGGGTCTGGTCCTCCACGTGGTCGCCATCGTGAAGTCTTTACTAGCGAACAGCTTCCTTATTCAGAATATGAAGTATTTTGGACACTCGCCCCCACATCATTCCCGGCCCTAGCCTCGGGCTTAATGCGTATCGCGCCGCCTTATTCTGGAAATGTGACCCCATTGCTAGTCTATGCGGTTAATTGTAATGTCAGTCGGTCTGTTAATCTATGAATGTTTCACTATTTTAGGGAGCTAAAGCACTTCCTAAACATAAGAAGCCCGCACCTCCCAAAGATGTAGAGGAAAGCGAGGAAGAAGACATGGAGGATGATGTGGAGGAGGACAGCAGTGAAGAGGAGGTAAAGACTTATGTGGCTTGAATGTTCATGCTTCATACCACGTGTCTCCAGGGTGGGGGAGGGTATGCCTGCTGCTAATGGTATGAATTAATAAGACCTGCTTGATTCTCTCACTACAACTGGCACTGTATGGCTTGGTGTTATGCCCTAAGTAAAGGGTTCAAACTTTTTTCCACTATTGAGATTGTCCTTTTTGTTATTTTATATAGAAAGGCCACATAAGTATAGTTGCTCTGGACTTGTTTGAAGGGGTTCAGTTATCATTAGATGAAGTTTTTTAAGGTGCTCAATTGTATGATAACTGTATTGACAAAAGTATCAATATGGATGCACATGTCCATTACATACCTAAATCCACCTCTCCATTAAGGTCTTTCTGGTGAATGGCTATGACATACTGTTAGTATATGTAGGGAGATATGGTAATAGTACATTATGGGCTGGCATTATTGGGGCGGCTAACAGATTTTCTCTGCATCCAGGCCTTAATTGTTTATCATGTTACAAATGTTATTATAATGGTGGCAGTAGACACCCTTCCCATATAGCTTTGTTATTGTAGACAAATGTTTTAATGTGCCACCAATTAACGCTTGTTCAACGACAATAATTGCTGTTGTGTACCTTAACAGGTGGAAGTTCCTGTGAAGAAAACACCAGCAAAGAAAGTTGCCACTCCAGCTAAAGCAACACCAGGAAAAAAAGTTGCTACCCCAGCCAAGAAGGTAGCAACCCCAGCCAAGAAGGCAGCTACCCCAGCCAAGAAGGCAGCAAAGCCTACTGTCACCCCAGCTAAGAAGGGAGCAGGTGCTAAGAATGGCAAACAAGCAAAGAAGCAGGACAGTGAGGAGGAGGATGATGAAGATGAAGAGTCTGGTATGTTTGTGTAGTGGCTTGTGCTCAGTGATGTACAAGAGACAGCCCATTTGCAGCCTTTTCTCTAATCCAGTGAGAAAAGTTGACCATATGTCATATCTCTTATATGCTCCCACTTTGAGCCTTGATTCCAAATCCAACTTGTATTTTATGCCATTCATGCTTTTTATAAAATAGAAGCATACGTTTGTCTTAAACATGTTTAATACTGATATTTTTTTTTTAATCAGATGAAGAATCTGAAGAAGAGCCTGTTGCCAAGAAACCAGCTGCCAAAAACCCAGTAGCTAAAAAGGAGGAATCGGAGGATGAGGATGACGAAGATGATGGTATGTTAAATCAATACTTTTAGGTTTCTTGTCTTGGTTTCTTTTTATAGCATGAGCACAAATGATGAATATTTTGGGACTTAATACTGAAATAACCTTGATGATTACTTTGGCTGATGTGCTGTTTATCCATATTGCAACCCTGTCTGGTTGCATTGTTTTAATATCTTAAACCATTAGCAATGTACTTTATCCAGTATATTGAATGTGGCACTTTTTTCAGATGAGTCTGAGGAAGAAGAAAAACCTGTTGCTAAAAAGCCTGCAGCAAAGAAGGAAGAAGATGAGGAGGGTGAGCATTGTTTATAGAGACCTTTTTAAAATCGCATTCTATATGGAAGGCAATTAAACTATTCTATGTTAGTCAGATTGAGGTAATTGCTTAAGTAACAAGCACATAATTGCCACCATGCAACAGCACCTTTTTATTTGCTGTAGATGTATTTCTTGCTGGTCAACTGAATTCTGAATGTTCAATATCTTAATTACATTAAAAGCTCCCTGTTGCAGTTGAAACTGGGTCTGGTATTTCACCACTTGGATATTCTGAACCCTACCTTTGGGTGTTCCACATGGTTTGCTTTGTGGCAGGCTTGCACATCTATCATCCTTATCGCAGCCTATACTTGGCTTTTGAGTAGCTTCCCCCTGCCTCTTAGCATTGGATCTTGAGCATGTAGAGGTTCTATGCACTGTACACATGGGAGATATAAACATTCTGCTTATTATATCTAATCTGCCAACTTGTGAAATGGTGTAAACTGCTGTGCACTTTAAGTCAAAGCAAATTTTTTAAATTAGAATCTGAAGAGGAGGAGGATGAAATGGAAGTAGCCCCCCCTGTAGCTAAAGGAAAGAAGGCTGTTCCTGCTAAAAATGAATCTGAAGATGAGGAGGATGATGACGATGAGGATGACGACGACGACGATGATGAGGAGGAGGAGGAAGAAGGTATCTTTTGTAAACATTCCTTGTTTATTTTTGCCTATTCTAGTGTTTTGTTTTTTCACTTGGCATTTTTTTATTCTGCATATCAGATACTGTAAAAGATTCAGGAAAACGCAAAAAGGAAATGCCCAAAAATAAAGGTGCACCCGAAGCAAAGAAACAAAAGACGGAAGGTAATGGTTTAGAAATGACACTTATCTGCTTATTTTATCCCAGATGTCTCTTGAAAGTACAGTTTTTCCCCGATAATAGGACCTAGCCTGAAATTAAGCCCTATTTTACAGTACATTGTTGAATATAAGCCCCCCCCCCCCCAAATTAAGCCCTATCTAAATCGCTGTAACTAGCCCTAAGCTATGCTAAATAAGCCCTATTTAATCTAAGAACTACGGTACCTACGTCCCTACGCAACACATGCCGCCCCTCCCTCTCCCCATGTAATGGCTGCTGCTGGCCTGTGTGAGTACATGCTTTCCCCCTCCCCTAAACAAACTCCGGCGCTCAGCCTGACGACAAATCCCTGGTGTAAGTCTCAGCTGCCAGGGCTGTGCTGCATAGGGGCTGCTGGAAATCTTCAAGCAGCCTTGTGCAGCACAATCTCTGGGCAGCTGAGGCTTATACCAGGGAGCAGTGAGACCAGGCAGAGCTCCAGTGAGTAATGTGTGACAACCCCCTGTCTCTGGCTGCAGGGAACAAGCTTTCTCCCCTGACATGCTGCTAATGATAGGCTGTGCCATGGCTCACTGTGTGTGTATATAGTCTGTGTCAGGGGACGTTATATCAGCAGCACTTATTGTGTCAGTGTTCAATAAAGTAAGCCCTGCCCTGAAATTAAGCCCTATGGTGTTTTTTTTTTTTTTTTTTTTTTAAAAAAAATCACGGGGAATCAGTATGTATTACACCTCTTGGCAACCCTGTTTGTTTGTGAGTTGGTGTCTGGTGTTTTATTCTCCATAAAGACCTCACATTTTGTGCTATCATTGCAATTAAGAAATCCATTGACACTTAAATGGTTTTGTATACTCTAATTTTTAATATCTTCTTTTGCAAAGGTTTTTCAGTCTATATTGCAAACTTGAATTCCACCAAGGACTTTGATGAAATAAAAGATGCCGTTAGAGAGTTCTTTACCAGTAAAAACTTGACTGTTGAGGATGTCCGTCTTGGTGGCTCAAAGTAAGTGGTTTTTGTGTTTTTTTTTGTTTTTTTTATAGTATCAGGAGCTTTTCGTAATCTAGTTTACTGACTTATTTCTATTGTAGGAGATTCGGTTATGTGGATTTCTCTACCACAGAAGACTTGGAAAAAGCAATTAAGCTGAATGGGAAGAAAGTTCTTGGTTTAGAGATAAAAGTGGAGAAAGCAAACCCTGCTGCTGATAAATCAAAAACTGCAGAGAACAAGAAAGGTATCTATATATTTTTTTTTTTTGCTATATTTAGAAGCATAATTCCTGTGTTTCGTTAATAATCAAGACTTTTTTTCCCCCCTCTTGCTAGAGAGAGATGCACGTACTCTGTTCGTCAAGAACTTTCCATATAGTGCAACAGTTGAGACACTGCAGGAAGTATTTGAAAATGCCAAAGAAATTCGTCTTCCTACAGGCAAAGATGGGTCCAGCAAAGGGTAAGTTGGTGTATGCATGAGCTTTATGTACAACTGTTCATTCACGCGTGATGAATGTTAAAGGAAGTCTGCACTGTTCGCAGTATATTGATGAGGCTGAGTATTGGATGTTGGAAGGGGGTCTTTTGACTTTGCAAAAAATTCCCGCTAATAAGTTTAAATTTTCTACCTCTTTGTATTGTAGGATTGCATATATAGAATTCAACACTGAAGCTGATGCCGATAAAGCAATGGAAGAAAAGCAGGGTGTAGAGGTGGAAGGCAGATCTGTTTTCATTGATTACACAGGCGAAAAGAGTCAAAATGCCGGAGTGAAAAGAGGACCAGGTTTGTTTTTATTCCTTGGTTTTTAGTGCTTTATATAAAGTTATGATCATATACACATCTGAATCTCTGTTCTTTAGGTGGTTAGCTGGATTTGTTTGCGTTCTTTTTTGTACGGAAACATTTTAGATAGATAGTAAAAGTTCTGTTCTGGCAGAGGTAAAACTAACTTTTTTTTTTTTTTTTTTTTTTTTTTTTGCCTTAGGTGAAGCAAAGGTTCTTGTTGTTAATAATGTGTCATACAGTGCTACAGAAGAACATTTGCAAGAAGTATTTGAAAAAGCAACATCAATTAGAATACCACAGCACCAGGGACGACCCAAAGGGTAAGAGCATAACTTTGCGTCCTTGAGATTGCTGCATTATAGTTAAATGCTTGCATTACGATCATAGTCAGTTGACAATGTCATGTCTAATTGTGTGGATCTGTGGTAAGAAATACACCCACATGTTGCCTTGGGCCCCTGCTGCATAGTGATGGGGTGATTGGAAATGTGACTGTCCAAACAGTAGGTTTTGACAGCAAGTTGTTTATTATCCTTTAATTTATACACCTTGTTTTTGTACAGCTTTGCTTTTGTTGAATTTTCAAACGTGGAAGATGCAAAGGAGGCATTAGAAAATTACAATAACACAGAGATTGAAGGCAGGACAATTAGGCTTGAATACAGCCAAGGAGGTGGCCCTCAAGGTGGTGGAAGAGGTATGGCATTCAGTTTTCAAATGTAACAACAGTTCAAATTCGTGCTAAAAATGATGAATGCTTATATCCGAAAATTCATGATGATTTTCTAAAGATAGTCAAGTACTGATCTAGCTTAAGAGGGTTTTACTTTGCCGCAAATACTTTATTACCTATTTATAAGTTGTGTTGCTTTTGTCTTAGGATCTGCCCAGTCTAAGACTCTTTTTGTTAAGGGTCTGTCTGAAGACACAACAGAGGAAACCTTAAAAGATGCATTTGATGGTTCTATAACTGCCAGGATAGTAACAGATCGGGACACTGGAACATCAAAGGGGTAGGTTTAGAGTTAATAAAATGAATCATTCTGAGCATTGTTTCTTGTGAAAATAACAAGTGGTGTTTGTATGGTGTGGGGTGTTGAAATCAATTTCTAAAGCAAATATTGTTGCAGTTATTTTTGTAGTCATAAATATGATGAATTCTCAAACACATGCAGATAATCAAATATTCTGTAGTTGCTATACAGCATAAATGTTCCTTCCACAAATCTTATTATTTTTTTTATGGTGGTTTACATCTGCATGTGATTTGAAGATAATTCTTTGTACTTAAGACAGAGATAAGGGCTGTAGCAGCATTGGTTTACTGGAACATTTCGACTTCTTGAACCAATACTCCAGAAACCCAGTACCATACAAACACTCTTGGTTTTTCTTAAGGCAGTAGCAATTTTTGGTTTATTTATAAATCCTTGTGTAGAATATATATATTTCTTTTATATTTTTTTTTAAATTAAAGCTTCTCATTGAGCTCTGTCCTGCCAGCTTTCTATGGCTGAAGATGGATTCGCACGAGAAGAATAAAAATGCACATTTGGTGATATTTACCCTCAAGTGAGGTTTAAATGACCAAAGTGCTACATACTAGTTTTATATTTACAGTATTTAAAGTAATCGACCATGGTCTGGAAATATACCTAATGCTTTGTCTCTCACCAGGTATGGCTTTGTCGATTTCTCCTCGTCTGAAGATGCTAAAGCTGCAAAGGATGCAATGGAGGATGGGGAAATAGATGGAAACAGAGTTACTTTAGACTTTGCAAAGCCCAAAAATGATGGCGGGTTTGGCGGCAGAGGTGGTGGACGTGGCGGGTTTGGCGGCAGAGGTGGTGGACGCGGAGGGTTTGGCGGCAGAGGTGGTGGACGCGGAGGATTTGGCGGCAGAGGTGGTGGACGCGGTGGATTTGGTGGAAGAGGTGGTGGACGCGGTGGATTTGGAGGTAAGAAGTAACTGCAAATAAAATTTTGTCCAATATAATTAGTGGCCTAATTAAATTTACATGTGCCGTATTTTTATTTACGTAGGTAGAGGAGGTGGAGGATTCAGAGGTGGAAACCAAGGAAAGAAAATGAGGTTTGATGACTGAAGTGATTAGTTTCTCAAAACCTCAAGCCATCTCCCTTAACTGTAAGGACTCTGAGGGCCAAAGGGGAAATTTTGTTTTCCTTTTACCTACAAGTTTAGCCTTGGCAGAGCCTTCTGTGTGGACATTCCGAAGTGGAGACACCTTTAATTTTCCTGTAACACCTGGACACAGTCATTTCATGGAATATGTGTGACTATCCTTACAGACTTTTTTTTTAAGAAGAGTGTGTGTGAGAAGAGATCCTGTCCTGAATATGTCAACCTACGTTTTACCCCCTCCCCCCCCTT
>JABWIB010003386.1:16865-28291 GCA_016617825.1 Platyplectrum ornatum | reverse complement strand
AGTGTGGATAAAGTCATGACAAGGGACACATTTTTCTTATATTATACTGTTTATTTTCTACAAGTTGACATTATAAGCTGGTACTGTGTCCAATGTACCAATTTTGGAATAGCACTGTGATGTCACAGTTGTCAACCTTAAAATCCTATCAGTTATACAGCCGACATTATAGTGTCAGCTGTACAATTTTTGATTGTAAGCACTGGGACCAGAACTCTTTTTTTGTATGATAGTATCACTTTAAGATCTAGTTTCTTTTTCATTTCTAGACTATTATAGCACATATTACATTTCTATTTCAAAGGTGAATGTGTACAGTATCAATGTTATATAAATGTGTGCATACAAATTAATCATTAGCTGTATAAGCATTCAGCATTTGTAATAAGATTAATAGTACAAAAGTTTCTTTCTGTCTGCATACTGGTATGTGGAACAAGGATCAGCGGCCTGAGCTGTATGTTAGAGCAGAGTTCAGTGAGTGCAGGGTGATTGGTGCTGCATAATCTTCCTCCAGAAATTGAAGAGCTCAAGCAGAAGCACGCAATGTAAATATATTACTGGAACTCATCCCTTTTTATAGTATTTTTTTTTACTTTTTAAATCTCCCCTATGGAAAAAGCAGATCTAATACTAGAAAGGGGGAATTATTAATTTTTTGTAAAACTTATGCCACAACATACAAAGACATACAATCAAAAGTAGCAACATTGCACTATGCAGGTTATCTTATTCTGAAAGGGCATAATGGTGGGACTTTTAAACTGTGTACAGAATGGATTCAGCCTCATGACGAACTAAAATAGTTCTAGTGGATGGCCAGCTTTAGTATTACAATGTAAAGTTGCGGCATGTTAACTGGCTATTAGATAGATCACATGGTTGACTTGATTTCACAGGCCTGTTTTAATGGATTAGAACGCTTTAAACTTGTAAGTTTGGATCCACTTCTTGGGACCATGTTTATGAGTCATAGAAAGTGAAGGCAGATAAGAGCCACATGGCCCATCCAGTCTGATTCTTTTTCTGCAAAAAAAACATTTTGTGCTTATTTACCTTTAATAACAGACATAACTATAAAAACATACATGTATTATGCAGTAATCCAGCAGTGACATACACAGCTGCAGTGTCTGAGCGCTTCTCCTTCTGTTGCATAATGCAAAAAGAGCACATTAATATGAGAATACATGCTCCATTCATAGGTTCATAGGAACCTGTGGGTTAATGTTCTCCCAGCTACTCCACTCTCAGGTCCTCATGATGTTGCCCTTTAACCATCCTAAGGCCTGCTCATGACATTCCCTCTTTATAATTAGATCAGTGCTGCTGACATCTGCATCTGTCATCAATACTGAGAGAACCATGGAGCATATAAGAGGACTAAAGTGACATTAATCCACCTCTTTCTTATATGCATTCTATTTATGATCTTAATAAACTCCTAATGAAAATGACTGTAGAGAGAACATTATATGTATATGTGCAGGCTGATGCTTATATTTAGGTGTGTTTGAGGAAGACATATCATAGCATGTAATACTATAAGAATAACCTCCATGTAATAGAACTGACTGTGGATTGTTATTATATATGACTTATCTAGATCTCCAGATCTATGTGATNGATGGGATGACCAGCACGTGTATACAACAATGCAAGTTAGTGTAGTGTAACACACACTGCCAGCACCATGTCCAGGTCACTGAGCTGTGTAATGTCATGTGTAATATATGGGGTGAGAGCATAGGAAGGAACAGAGGAAAAGGGCTTTTTCTGTTAGGAAATACTTAGTAGGTGGCAGGCAGAGCAGGGGCGCCTGTCCCACCCTCAGGCTATCCGGCCGGGGGGAAACCAGACTCAACAACTGCAGCTTCATACATATGACACGAGTCACTGGGCGCCACGGAGTGCACAGCAGTCTCTGGACAAGACGGGAGACCCCTGGGCTCTTCCCATTTCTTAGTGAGTGTGACACTGTAACCTCTGATCGCTGCATCTGCATCATCTACACTCAGGCTTAGTGAGTGTGACCTCTGATCTCTGTCATCTGGACTCAGGCTTAGTGAGTGTGACCTCTGATCTCTGTCATCTGGACTCAGGCTTAGTGAGTGTGACCTCTGATCGCTGTCATCTACACTCAGGCTTAGTGAGTGTGACCTCTGATCTCTGTCATCTGCACTCAGGCTTAGTGAGTGTGACCTCTGATCGCTGTCATCTTGACTCAGGCTTAGTGAGTGTGACTTCTGATCGCTGTCATCTGGACTCAGGCTTAGTGAGTGTGACCTCTGATCGCTGTCATCTGGACTCAGGCTTAGTGAGTGTGACCTATGATCGCTGTCACCTGGACTCAGGCTTAGTGAGTGTGACCTCTGATCGCTGTCATCTGGACTCAGGCTTAGTGAGTGTGACCTCTGATAGCTATCATCTGGACTCAGGCTTAGTGAGTGTGACATACACTGTAACCTCTGATCGCTGTCATCTGTAGTGTGATGCTGCTGCAGGGGGCAGACCTGTGTATGCAGCCAATCTGTCACTGTACCCTTATCAGACCTATGCTAATAAAAGTAGCAGGCTGTACAGGAGAAGCTCCTTTCCCCACTCTGCTTCCTAATCATCCGGGGGAGGAGTAAGAATTCTTCCGTGTGGATTATATGAGTGTCACTTCATAGCTGCATTCCACCATGAGAACTAAGGCAGAAAAGTCTCCTCTGAAAGGTAAGTGTGCTCTATGGATTCCATGTATGATGATCAGTTCTCTCATCCCTGATGATATGGCCATATAACGGTGTGCTGGGGCATTACACAGTGGGGGGGTTACACTATTGTTCTCAGAGGGCAATAAACAAGCTATATACAATGGCTAGTGTGGAAACCTGCCTGGAAGTTAAATAACGTGTTGCACCTGGCTGTGTGATGTCTTTAATCGCTTTATTGGATTAGCATTGTCTTTAATGCGTGGAGGAGGAGATGACCATTGATGGATTGCGGTTCCCAGGTTATAGATACCTGTACAGATGACAATCACAAGTCTCTTGTTTCCTCTGTGATGACTTTTTATTTAGTTTTGCATTAGATGGCAGTGGACTTTTGTGGACTATTGTTATGTGTAACAATCGTGGGTAGGTAGGTAGCTAAGTAGGATCGTAGGGATGGATTACTTAAAACACCAAACAAATGGAAACTAATTAAAGTAACTGTATCTAAAATTCAACTAAGGATCCAAATTCAGTATCCCATCTTATGAATGATTCCCTCCCCACCCCTCTCATGCACTGTCTATGCCGAACCTCCCTGGGTCAGTGTATTGTATGTAATGACTGTACAGCTGGTTTTATGGTGTGCTTTGTTTTTATTTATTTTTAAACCATATTTAAAAGTGCCACAAAAACTCTGAAAAGTCAAAGCCAAGTTGTTGTTGATGTNTAAAATGGTAACTTGTAGCGCCCTCTGGCGGTAGTCGTGTGCTATGTCAGCAATTCCAGAGCTGAGCCTGTGTGTATTCTTTATTATTAGACCCTGGATACAATGTGATCATGACTTTATTTACATTATATAGTAACATAGTAACATATGTATTACATTATATTTATTTATTTATTACATTATGTATATGTATTACATATACATTGCATTATATTTATATTACATATACATTATATTTATTACATATACATTGCATTATATTTCTTTATTTACACACTGGTAATATACATATTGCAGAATATTGAAGTAGCATGGATACATTGTTTGTAGGAGGCAGACTGAGCATTGTATGGAAGCCCCCGCAGGGACTCTATGACTATATAGAGGGAGAGGAGTGGGCTGCTGCTGCCCACCATTGCCACCCACCACTGCGTTGGAGAGCCACCTGCTCCGCCATGTGTGTGATGCTACATACTAGATGAAGTGTTCAGCCCTTGTGTTATCCCGCTGCATTAGTTTATCCCACACCCCTGCCTAATAATGGCACATTCCAGCGGTCACTCCAGCAGCCCCTGCTATTCAGAGCTGGTACAGACTCTCTGCAGCTGTATTATGGGGCTGGAGGCTCCCTAGTCATTCTCCCTAGGTGTCTGCTCCCTGCACCCGCCGCTGCCGCTTCCTCCTTGGCCCGAGCCCAGGGCAGCGCCTCCCGTACACAAAGTTCTGCCGTCTCAGGCACAGTCCCCTGCCCTTCTGACGTCAGCCACCGGACGATGGGCGGGGCTAGGACGAGGCGCCAGCTGACTGACCCCGGCTGGATCTGGTCGCTTTGAGCCTGTGCCAGGTTTCCTGCATTGTGTCTTAGCCACGCCCCCTCTCATGGCATGTGTATATAATCCCCCGGCCGCGCTCTGAGCTCAGTAGAAGCTGAGGAGCTCTCAGGGATCCCTCCTGTGGATTATCACTCGTGCTATTCCAGCCACCGGGGATTTACAAAGAGAGCCGCTATGACANTAAAGACAGACAGCCCCACCGCCGCTACAACTACCTTAACCTATTCCAAAATGAGGGGCATGGTAGCCATACTCATCGGTGAGTGGCCCTCACCTTGCTGCTGTATACGGGATTGCCTATGGATCGCTCTATATGGATCGCTCTATATGGACCGTGTGTGCCCAGGACACTTTACTCAACGCCTCTATCTTGTGTTTTACAGCTTTTATGAAACAAAGAAGAATGGGATTGAATGACTTCATTCAGAAGATCTCCACCAACACCTATGCCTGCAAGCAGTAAGTGCATTCATTCTGCTCCACATCCTCACTCATACTGTAATAATATATATATATATATATATATATCTGCAAACTTAGTTGAATGCTGTGATACACCTTGTGTAGTGGTGCATAGATGCCCTCTAATGGTGACCGTTATGTTGTGTCTTTAGTTTAATGTGGTTTTTGTTATGTTTCGTTGCAGTCCTGAAGTGACATCGATCTTGAGTATTCCACAACCTCCAGAGCCTGAACTATTGAATGGCAATTCCTCACCCCCGGTAAGTGTCCATAATGGTTGATTTATAGAGAGAGATCTTCACGGTCTATATGTATGTTTGGCTATGCAACCATCTTCTGCACCCAGTAACGGATTCGTCATTTTACGTCTTTTCAGCCCAGTCCGTCCCAGCAAATCAACCTTGGTCCTTCTTCCAATCCCCACGCCAAGCCATCCGACTTCCAATTCTTGAAGATCATTGGGAAGGGCAGCTTTGGAAAAGTGCTTTTGGCAAGACACAAAGCTGATGAGCAATTCTACGCAGTGAAAGTGTTGCAGAAGAAGGCTATCCTCAAGAAAAAGGAGGTAATTATACGTGGGGATGGATTGCTTTCTCCTGCACAGCAGGCAGTGTGTATCATATTGTGCACATAGTAACAGTAGATTACTCACCTCAATATTCTGCTTCTTTTTCAGGAGAAACACATAATGTCTGAGCGCAATGTACTGTTAAAAAATGTGAAACACCCTTTCCTGGTTGGACTCCACTTCTCTTTCCAGACTGCAAGCAGACTATACTTTATTCTGGATTACATCAATGGTGGAGAGGTAAGCGCAATTTCCATGGGTCAAGCCATGAGATAGCATTGTCCGTTCTTTTTTTAGTATGGGAAAGTCAAGCGAGGGGCTATAAAGTTACTATAGTTAGCGCTTCCTTTGAACGTGCCAAGGTTTCTGATGTTGTAGAGCAGCGAGTGACTTCCAGCCATTGTTCTAGGTCTTCACTAGTGAGTTGTATTATGCACAGCTGCCTGACGCGCTCTTACATCTGTTTCTGTTCACTCCTACAGTTGTTCTACCATCTCCAGAGAGAACGTTGTTTCCTGGAACCACGAGCCCGCTTTTATGCAGCGGAAATAGCCAGTGCACTGGGATACTTGCATTCTCTGAACATTGTATATAGGTAAGTTGCCTAGTCTTAATGGATGCGTATTGGTCTGCAATGTTACCAAGCGTTGTACGTTGTTATCTTACATATCCACGTTTTCTTTACAGAGACTTGAAGCCTGAAAACATATTACTGGATTCACAAGGTCACATTGTTTTAACTGACTTTGGACTATGTAAAGAGAACATAGAACCCAATGGCACAACCTCTACATTCTGTGGCACTCCTGAGGTAAGTCTTATTTATACATATCTGTATTCTGTTGGCTGTCCATTGCTATTGTTATCAGAGTATCTAACTGGATCTGTTGTGTTTGCAGTACCTTGCACCCGAGGTTCTACACAAGCAGCCTTATGACAGGACCGTTGACTGGTGGTGTTTAGGAGCAGTCCTATACGAGATGCTGTATGGCCTGGTAAGTAATAAAATGTAGATAGTTTAACTAATAAACTGCATTGCCTATTGACAAACTATGAATGTGTGTAGGATTGGTGTGCACAGGCCATTTATGTACATTCTCTCATTTTCCACAGCCACCCTTCTATAGCAGAAACACAGCAGAGATGTACGATAACATCCTGAATAAACCACTGCAGCTGAAACCAAACATAACCAATTCAGCCAGGAACCTTCTCGAGGGTCTCCTGCAGAAAGATCGCACTAAGAGAATCGGTGCCAAGAACGACTTTGTAAGTAGAGTCTAAATATAAATTCCATTGCTGCGCTGAGGCCCAGGCACATGTCTGATTACTTTTGATTGGTCTAATCCAATTCTCCTCTACTGACAGATGGAGATTAAGAACCACATCTTTTTCACTCCAATTAACTGGGATGATCTCATCAATAAGAAGATTACGCCTCCTTTTAACCCAAATGTGGTAAGTAGTAGTTATGATACCATTGTATAGAGGGCTATTTCTAGATGGGTTTTCTTAGTAGCTTAAAATACATTGTATGTTCCTATTCCTCACTGCCGAAACTGTAATAATAGTACAGTATATATACTGTGGCAGGAAAAATAGGGATATTTACATTGACCTGAAGTGTAATTAAATGTTGTTGTGGTTACATTTATAAAGCATTATGCAATATGGAGGTGATTTATAAAAGCTGTTCATAAATAAATAGTAATCACTTGGCTCCTGGTAGCCTGAGACAGTAATGACAGTGTGACCCTTCATTTACAAGTGTGTGGGTGATTCTAACTTCTTTTCCTCATTTCTACAGAGTGGCCCAAGTGATCTGCAACACTTTGATCCTGAATTCACAGAAGAACCAGTTCCAAATTCCATTGGCCAGTCACCCGACAGCATCCTCATAACAGCCAGCATTAAAGAGGCGGCAGAGGCTTTTATGGGCTTCTCCTATGCCCCACCTATGGAGTCTTTCCTTTGAGTAATACTCTATTATTGTGGTCATTTCAGTCGTCACTTTGGGAAAAAAAAAATTGCACATCCTTCATGACAGCATCACAGCCTTAATTTCAATACCACCAGTTTTTCTGGAAGAACGCACAGTGGAGCTTCGTCAGCAAGGGGAAAAGTGACTTTAACATGGGCAAGGCCCTGAGATACTAGTAGCTAACATCTAAAGAACCAGATCTGCAAGTGTTGAATGCAGATGCAAGACTTTTACAGAGGAATGCAAGACTCTGGAGACAGAAGAAGAAAAGAAGATTGTTTCTTAGAATGGGTGTTTTTTTGTTTTGTTTTTCAATGTGCCTTTCTCAATTCAGAGATCCCGTATAGCTTGAGAATTGTCCACATGAGATGGAGTTTCTTGGGTGGTGACTCTGGTTTCACAAGAGACAAGTGAACAATGGTATGAGTGTGATGCTTATCACAGTATGACTGTGGTTTTTCACACATTAATGTGACACTAATTCTGGGGCATTGTACCTTTTTTCTTCCATATGTGGAAGCTAAATTTAATGTAAATTTTTTTAGTTTTTTTTTGTTTAGATAGATAGTACTAACTAAATGTATTGCCATTGGCTTGCAGACATCTTCGATTTTAAATGCTTGGAGTAAAGCATTGCTGCTATTCAGATTTCTATTTTTAGAAATGTTTTTATGGACCAAAATGCCCCATATTTAGTTGTTCAAAGCTGCAATATGTAGTTTTAATATACATTATTTATGTTTTTTTGTCATTCCTGACCATTTTGTGTATATTGTATATAATCAAGAGCTGTATATTTAAACTGACAGATGTACTTCTGAGAGATAAATATAATGCCAATGTACTGTAATTAATAAGAGAATATGTATCTTTTATTTCTGTGACCAAACCCAAAGGGTTTGCAAATAAAACTTTAAAAACATCTCTTCCTTTTTATGTTGCTATGGAAAAGGGACACTTGGCGTAACATGGAGGTGATCAGTCCACCGCAGAATAATAAGTAAGAAGTGTTTAGGAAAAAGTGTAGATAAGAAGAAAGCGGAAGTGAGACAGTACTAAGGACGGTCACTCCTGACTGTTGCATTAGCCTGTTCAATATGACTTTGTGGACATTAACTAGAGCAGATGAAGTTCATGGAATTGAGTTGATGACTTGACAATAGCAGATGAGTTCATGGTAGTCCTCTTAATATATGGAACAATAACCTCACATGCAACCAGCATGCTATTAGTGCATTAGTTTAGAATGAGGCCATGGCTGTGATTAATACAATACTGTTCTCCTAAACGTTGCCACACGCAATAAAATCAGTTTGTGGAACTTAAGATGGTGTATTTATAAATATTTATTACCATTCTAATTTTATTTCTTCATTGGAAAAAAAAGCTGGTAGAAAAACAGTGCTAACTGGCATGGCAGGTTTTATTTGTTTTTCCAAACTACACTTTACTGCCACACTAGTTAAATGGCAGATTAGGATCATATCCTCGGCATGGCAGTATCTCTGGTGTAAAGGTAAATGACCTGGGTTCCAATGGAGTGCACTAACTTGGACATTTCACTTCCAGTTCAACTGAAACAAAGGTGTTTTCTCACCCACAAGCAGTGCTGTGGTTGTTCTTTCTATTACCAAAGGCCCTAATATGCTTTGCAAGATTAAAATGGGGCTATATTTTTCTTTACACAAAACCTATTGACATTGATATAGTGATTAATCTTAGCAGACAAAGTGCAAGTGTGCACATATAAGAAACAATATAAAAGCACTTTAAATATAGAGCATTTGTGCCATAGTTGATCTTGTATATGCGGATAAAACAGAAAGACTGTTACGCCCATGAAACATTGTATGTGTATATATATATATATATATAACAACATTGGTGCACTACAAATCCGCATTCTGATAAATCAGGAATTATGTGAGCAAGTAACAATTTATAGGTTGCAATTAAGTGTATATGTCCTTGGAAAACTAACCAGAACATTATGATTGCATTAAAGAATTACAACGCTAGGTCCAGCCCTTGGACAGTGCGGAAAGTTTCCCAGATTGCTGTCACGTTGGCATATTTCAAGTGCTTAGATTGGAAAATGTATGTTTTTGTGATTTGCGCATGCACCCAAGTCTCAATTCAGACTTGTGACTTTAGACACTTCAGTCAGCCTCTTACAGGAGGAGGGTTGATATGCATTAGCAAGTGTGAAGGTTTTAGCATTTTAATGAACAGTAGAGGCAGGGATTCGTTTGAAGGTATCTTCCTGTTGTCATTTGTCTGAGCAATGGGAAATGTTTCTCAATTTCAAGCATGGATGCATGCATACAGCTGGGATCTGCTACTGGATCTCACACTCGCACTTTCAAATCGGATCTTAGGGTCTGGCCCACTGTGATTCCAAGTGAAAACTTTTTCAGGTATTACAATGCAAAGAAGCATGCTAACTTGTTTGTAGGCAGCAGTGACACCTACTGGCCAAAAACTATTAACACAAACTATATATATATATATATATATATATATATATATATATATATATACACACACATTTAGCATTAACATTTAATCACAATATCTTATATAGTGCTGACGGAGTACTCAGACATACTTGTCTTCCTTTGTTACAAATGTTCAAGTGCCCATATAATTCTACTAGTATCACATAATACTCATTTCAAATGGGTTTCAAATGAATGAAAGGTAAATATGTAAACTTATTTTTATTAACAAAACACATAAAATCCACTGACAATAAACTGAACAATCATCTTTGTGATGTAAACATATAGTGTAAAGTATAACTGTGTGGTCTGCTGTCAGTAGGATCATTATCCAGTCTTACGTTACATTCAGACCTCTCAGATTTCTACATGAATTAATATTTAATTAGACTACGCTTTGGAAGCAGGAACGTTTGTTTATATAACTGTTTAATATATATGTATAATATTCTAAAGTGTTGTTATCTATCGTGTTCTCTTACACTTGTATGCTAAAGTATTGTGTATTTTTTGGCACAATTCATCTATACTATGTGATGTTTTGTTGTTTGCTGAATTAGACTGCCACCTTCACGGGTACAATAACTGCAACTTTTGAAATAAACACATTTTTAATAGTTATTGTGTTTTGGTGTTTTTTGTATTCATATATCATACTATATAAGTTATTAAAAATTCCCAGTTAAATGTTAATGAGTTATTGTAGACTAGGGAGCATATCTCTGTATGATTTCATAACGACATAACTCAATGTGTCAGTTATAGATGTCTTATCAACAGTCATAAAGTCAGCACGATAGTTTATGAAGCTGATCAGTGCATACAGTTTTGGAATCACCCCTTCCAGCATGCTTGATCGACATGCTAATGATCTAACCCGGCCCTTCACACATGGCCAGAACATACGAAACTCATATGTGTGAGTTACAAAAATCTGCAGGTTCCCTGCATAAATGCCAGTATTTATGTCTGGATCTGGCTCTGTGACTCCAGTCTCCAGGTGACTGCAGCATTGAACTTATTGGGCACTAGGCAATTGACCTAATACAAGTATACTTACTCCTACCACTAGATCATAAGAGATCCTAAATCTTAGATTGCATTTTGTATGCAAGAGAGACTGGCATAAAACTGATGAGGCCTCTAGGAAACTGTTATAAAAGACAAACATTTTAAGATTAAATAGCAAGCATGAAGCATGGTGGATGACGTAAAAGTATCATGTATAATCAGATTTCTTTATTCAGATTTTTGTCTTCACTTCATTATGGTAGCATCACTTTGTCTATGATGATGCTTAATGGACCCTTTGCTGCAAGTGTGCTAAATAATATAGAGGTTGAATTGTGACATCTTGTGGTGTAATTTAGATATGACACTATTAGCGTGTTCAAGTATCTATAATTTACTATAGATTTTTATATACGACTAAAAGTTTAGAATTTTGTGACAAATAGAAAACTAATTTTTTGAATTTACACTTTTTTTTATATAATGTATTTTCTCTCCCCCTGCCTCGCTGCCGCCCCTCCCCTGGTCGGCCGCCCTAGGCGAAGGCCTGACTTCGCCTAATGGGCGCGTCGGCCCTGATTATATCCTCACAGTCATACCACTCTCCCCACATTATATATTATACCCTCACAGTCACACCACTC